>CAJQZM010012161.1:0-11064 GCA_907164665.1 Colias nastes | reverse complement strand
TATTATTATTTTTTTTTTTTTTTATTTTATTGATTCAAATAAAATATTTCACTAGTATGCATTTGAGACTATATTGTATTATGTATAATTTATCGTAGGTATAGTTATTCTTATAACGCAGTTATATTTTCGGTGGGACAATTTGACCCGTGATTTTTCTGAAACATCACCACGTTGCAAATCACATCAATCATACACACGTATGACGAAAGTATAGTGGCTAACATTGACTCATCAGTTCATCACTGAAACCAGTGATAAATCAGTATATCATATTTTATTGTGTTTGAATATTTTTTAAACAACGATATATACAATATTATTATAAATCGGTAAACTACCAAAGTACTTCCGAATTTTCAGACAGACAAACAAGTAGTTTGAACACGCAGTTTTCTTATACTACATAGTAGCAAAAATCAAAACCATAATATTATGTTTACCTACTATATTTTACTAAAAGTCGAGTGCGTCGAAATCGTAAATAATAGGTAATATAATGTTTTTCACCTTCCTGGTTATTTTCCCATAGTAAATAGTGTTTTAGGTTTGTTGTTGTAGGTAGGAATAATAATAATTATTCTTACTTGTTGGTTATGAAATGTATATTGAAATAATTTACTTTTACAAATCATTAGTGATATTAGTTTTGAGTGAAAATGCTTGGATCAGCATAATATTATATGGTACTTCAAATACATGTTTTGATAAAAAAACAATAGTGTAATAAAATAAAACTGCGTTTTATTGTAATCAATGTTGACAGTTTTAAATTCCAAAATTATTGATCAATAAAATAGTTTACACCAACAAATATAACTTTTATTTTTATAACCATCGTTCATAATATAAACCGTAGCAGGTGGCGTTTTGAAGTTCTGTCTACTCATACAGAAAAATGGAAAACTTGTTTTTTTTGTAAACAATTTATTACTCATTATTGTTGTTTGGCTGTGTGTTTGGCAACTCGAAGCGTGGTCGTCCGTCGTAGGTACTTTTGTTTTGTTACTCAGGAGGATAACCTCAGACTGTAGACACTGTAGTGATGTCAAGACAAATGTGCGAAAGACTGTAAAGTCAGACGCTAATTTAGAAGACGGGCTACCCATTGGGGCTGTTGAAATTGTCTGGAGATCCTTTTGGAACTCATCCATTCTGTGGTTAAACACTTCAAACATCTGATCAATAGACTGTGTGATGGATTCCATATTAGTTTTAGTGCAGTGGCAGTGTAAATGTTGTTGTTGAGGTTATGTAAATTTAACACTTTAGTTAACTACCAAGATATAAAGAAATGAGGATAGGACACAATAACTATTGGTTGAGGTATTTATAAACTCATAATATACTTTTAAAAAAATCACGTTTTAATAAATTTCTAGAATTAAATTAGAACAGCTGATTCAAAATAGCCTAAAAAATCTTAATAATAATAATTACGCTTCACAGCAAGAAGAAATGTACCATATGTACCCGCACAAAGTCGATATTGTGTTGCCTACCGTTCGACTCAATGGCTAGGGTTGTACCTTTAATAATTATTACCAAACTAATAAACCGAGTGATGCGAAATAACCATAATTCTTTTAGAGTTTGATAAAATGATCAGGCAGGTATTTTCTTTAATCCTCTGAATTCTCGGTTACTAAATTGTATCGTTGAAATTATTCTTAATCGCGTAAATTTAATAAATAATCATATGGAAAACACTTTTCATTTGTTTTTTTTACTTTCACGCCCAACTACTATACAATAATTACGTTGTTTCGGTATTTTGACGAGAAAACGCAGGAAACATCCGTTGTATCATTTTAGATAGATTGTATATTTTGTATCTGTAGAATTGAAATCAAAGCTATGTATATGTTGTCTCCATTCTTTTCTTATCGGATTGTTGATCCCAATGCGAATGCGTCACTTAAATTTTATAAAAGACAATTAAGAACATCAAAAATAAAGTGATACGTAAATATTTCACAGTGCAATATATTATGTAATTAATAATAATTATATATTTATGAAAAAATAATTACATCAGATTTAATAATCGCAATTGTTTTGAATGTACATATGAATAAATGATTACATCATAATAGTAATAATCACAATTGTTTTATTTCCCATTTGTTGCAACCCTAGCAGCAGAAGTACCTACACTGGCGGCGCGGCGGCATCGTGCGACATCAAAGGCATTGCCTTACTAGGTAAGTTTATAATGATTAACTCTTTAATAATTATTTTTGACTTTACTCATTTCTTTTATTATATAATTTACGTTTTACTTTTACAGAATCCGATTCAATGGATTATGAAGACGAGTCACACAACGCCATACGATAGTGATGATGAATGAACATTTCAATAAATGCATGCGTGTTTTTTTATGTTGTTTTGTAATTGTTAATTGTTTCTTAAATAAAGAAATAAACTAAATATTTAAATGATGATTTGTTATTTGCAACACAACTTTATATTTGAGATTCTTTACAAATGTATATTTAGTTTTGTATCATCAAATTTATAAATTTTATTCCATAGTTTTCAAAATTAAATGTAAATGACCATAAAAACATTAATAAAGTAAATCATTGATGTAAGGTCAGGGAACGTAATACATATATACATCTGACCATGTAGAAGCTAAGTCTTGTTGACTGCTGAAGTCTGTAAAGTTTTGTTGTCTGCTGAAGTCTGTACGCAATGAAAATGTCTGCCGTTTCGAAAATAAGTTTTTAAGACCCTAATAAATAAAATATATGAATGGCAGATCTGGTCAAATACTTTCAAAATTGTATTTTTTTCAGCACTTTCATAAGTGTCTGCCAGAATGTTATCCGCGTGATAATGGTCTGCCATTGTTATTTTCCGATAGTAATAATAATCTATTTTCAAATATCAAAATGGCAGACGTGGTCAAATGGTTTCAAAGTTCGCCAAAAATTTCCACCTGTCTTACCTAAGCGCGCGCCCCGTCCACCACTCTGGGCTTAGTGACTCCTCATCTCATGTATAGTAGGTATTATTAGGGGAATCAACACACAAAAATCCAGGTCTGGTCAAATACATACAGGTAGCTTTGCGCTAGCTCTCTAGCTATTACTTCTTATGGAGAGAAAACGTAAACATGTACCACGGGCGAAGCCGGGGCGGACCGCTAGTAAATAATAAAATAATAAATAGTGTATTAGATTTGTTATTGTATCTTGTATACCTACGAATAATTATTCTTACGTCTTGTTGGGAAATGTTCAAATACCTACCTATTGAAATAATTTACTGTTACAAATCATTAGTGTTATTAGTTTTGAGTGAATAGGCATGGATCAGAAATTCAGAATATAATATGCTACTAACTACTCAAATACATACATGTTTACACAACAAACACCACTGACCTCTATAACTATAAGTTATAGAGGTCAGTGACCGTCAGTGACAAACACTATGGATACCTACGCTCGCGAATGCAAATTCGGTGATTTACTAATTATTGATACCTAGTCATTGAATTCGTTTTGAAATAGCCTGTACTTTGTAATTTTTAGTGTTATAGACATTTATAAAATGTGGTGCTCATTTTTTTGTAATAAATCATCCCGAACGCTATTGTATTTTCGTTGTTTTATTTCAAGTGAACACCTATACAATTTTGTCACGAGCCGCCTCTGGCCTCTGGGTGAAATAAACAAGTCAAATGATTTTTGTTCTAATTGTATTTTGGTAGTAGTTTGTTTAGAATTTACATTACCATTGTTTAATTTTTACCTACTATATTTTACTAAAAGTCGAGTGCGTCGAAATCGTAAATATCTTTTTCACCTTCCTGGTTTTTTTCCATAGTAAATAGTGTTTTAGATTTGTTGTTGTATGAATAATTATTCTTAGCATAATATTATATCATAGGTATATGCTACTTCAAATACATGTTTTGATAAAAAAAAACAATAGTGTAATGTAATAAAATAAAACTGCGTTTTATTGTAATCAATTTTGACATTATTTATTTCCCAAAATTACAACAAAATAGTTTACGCCAACAAATATAACTTTTATTTTTATAACAATCCTACTTGTTTTACATTCACGCCATCTAGACTTAAATCTTTATCATTTTTGTATACGTCTGTGTGTGTAAACGACCCTGTATGCAATGACAGATGTTATAATGCATTTTTTTACCGAATTGGGTGGATTTTAAGGCAATGATATGACATATTTCAATAAAATATAATATTCAGTAACCGCCATGACTATTCCTACGACCTTAATCTTTTCCAATTACGCAAAAACTCAAATAAACTAGAAATGTAGAATTCAGCGCCATCTAGCGGGACATTGGCTGGGAACAGATCGTAGCAATCACCTTAAATAAATGATTCTCTGTGTGAATATTTTTATTTCGACAGCATGAACAATTTTTCTTTACTCACATTATCACTTCGTATGCATTCTAAGAAACTCTAACTTCATAAAATTTGTAGTAAATTACAAACTAATGCCGAAATTATTATCTACGATTCTAGTTCATTCTATATCTTCGATGTAATTGGTGAAACCACATGGGCGACGCGTGAACGACATTTAGTGTATTGCATTTTAAATAAGTAATTTTTGCTTATTTTGCTACACAAATGAACTGTTCCTTTCATGTTGGTACGAAACAACATTTTTGAAAATTGGCGTAGGTAGATAGTAAAACGTATATTACAGATAGCGTAAAAAACATACCAAATAAGCAATTATTAATACGCGTATTAATTCATACACAATGTTCTTTCAATCTTACATTTAGTATTGTTAATTTGAAATTTTCTTGGTCAATTTTCTATTAAACAACTCCATCAGAATCACGCTGTTAATTTGTTAACATTATACCAATCAAATCACTACGGCAACACTATCAATTAAACAGTTAAAAGCCAAAATCTCGTAGCGCAAGAAAACACCCAATATGAACACCCAAATGACTTAGTTACAGACGCAATGTAGTTGACGTTGAACAATCTTTATTGCTTTAATAACAGCTTAATTAGAAGTCGGTTCAGCAAATGTAATTTATATCGAGCTTCCGTGTACCGAATCTTGTTAATTATGCATATTTAACACAAATCCGCGTGACATGTATACTGTAGTGTGGTAAATCTTGACTGTATGGAACTTTTGATTTAATGTTGAGATTGTTGTTTTGAACTTTGATTTTTAATAGAGATATTAAGTATATAGGATTATGTTGTTTTTGGGGGCCGAGTCACCTTCGTCCGTAGGAGTACACCCGGAGTATGGATTCCCTACACGTGGCCCCTGGGTGGTGCTAATCAGGTGACATGGTGGGAGACAATCGTCGCGGCTATAATGACCACCCATCAGCTGAAGCCGTGTCGCCAAGCGTCCGCGTTCCGACACGATGAAGCTGATGTAGCCCATGTGAAGACGGGTCGAATCAGTTGCGCTTATACAACCTGGACGATTTGACGCACACTTATGTTGTTGCACCTGGAGACTAGTCATGGAGGGTAGCGGGATCCGAGGCACGGTTCACCGCTGGCCGACCGCTAGTCAGTAGGGGGCCCAAGTAGCGTGCTAGCCACATGTGAAAGGCTGCCCCGCCAACTAGCGAAAAATCCCAAGATGCGCCATAGTGCCGGTTGGCGACCGGACGAGAGGGCCCTATGGACATCCTTGGGGGGGCTCGGGCGTCCCCGCAGTCTCCAGACTAGTCCCCATCAGTGTAGCTTCTGAGTGTGTGTCTCAGGTCTAGAAGTATAGCGCCTCGATTCACTGCCGTCTTCACACCTACTTCACTCTTTAATTTACATGAAAAAAGCAAGGTACAAGAATAAAGTTGTACAGCGGCAGCACTCCCTCTCGCTGAAAGTAGACCTCACTAACATCAGAGGTCTACACTCCAACCTCGCTGCAGTCCACTTCCACCTAGAGACTAGCAATCCTTGTATCTTGTTCCTCACGGAGACGCAGATTAGATGTCCGTCTGATCAGGCGTACCTATCGTATCCCGGCTACACCCTGGAGCATAACTTTAAAGCTCGGTCAGGTGTGTGCGCGTACGTACGTGACGACATCTGCTGTCAGCGTCTCCGTTACCTTGAAGACCCCCATTTCTCTGTACTTTGGATGCTGGTGGACACAGGCCTAGAGAAATTCATCTATGCTTGTGTCTACCGCACAGCGGAGACCAGGAGACGATCAGGCTCACAGAGTACCTAAGTGAGGCGGCGGATGCTGCTCAACACAAATACCCTTCCGCTCAGCTAGTGCTTCTGGGGGATTTTAATGCCCACCACCAGGAGTGGCTATACCCATACCAGTGCACTGACCTCGCTGGGAGAGAGACGCGTAAACTCGCTATAGCGTTAAATCTCACCCAGCTGGTCCAAGGAGCGACGCGGGTTCCTGATGTTGAGAGCCATACAGCCAATTGCTTGGATCTTCTGCTGACAACCGATCCAGACCGTTACTCGGTAGCGATTTCATCGCCGCTTGGCAGCTCCGACCACTGTCTGGTGAAATCTGTATCTGTCTACTCGCCGCCCGATCCCAGTCCCAGGGGCTCTCGGCGCGTGTGGCGATACAAGTCAGCAGATTGGGACGAGATGCGTTCTTTCTTTGCATCTTATCCCTGGCGGCCTGTCTGCTTTTCTTCTGAAGACCCTTCAACCTGTGCGGATGCTGTGACTGATGTGCTGCGGCAGGGAATGGAGTATTATATTCCATTCTCCGATGTGGCCACGTCCAGCAAAGCTCAACCCTGGTTCAGAGCCAAATGTAGACGCGCTGAAGCGCTTAAACATGAAGCATATCTGGCCTGGGCTGATGCTCGACACCGCAAGGCCAAGGACGTATCTGAGAAGAAGAAAGCCTTCAACCGGGCCGCCAAGTCCTGCAAAAAGGCTCTACGGAAAGCTCGATTTGACCACGTTAGCCGTATAGGGAACAAACTGGCTTCTTACCCCTCTGGTAGTAAAGCGTTTTGGTCCCTGGCAAAGTTGGTTGAATCGAATTTCTGCCGCCCCTCACTTCCTCCACTGCTGAAACCGGATGGGTCGCTGGCTCACACTGCCGCAGAGAAAGCGAACCTACTTGCTACTCTGTTCGCAGAAAATTCACGTTTAGATCCCGCAAGCGCCAAACCTCCCAGTCTACCTGGATGCGAGGTGAGCATGCCAGAAATTCGCATCCGACAGACTGAGGTTCTTAAAACGCTGCGAAGTCTTGACGTGAACAAAGCTAGTGGCCCTGATGGAATTCCAGCCATAGTGCTAAAAACCTGTGCGCCTGAGCTCGCTCCTGTCTTGGCACGCCTCTTTCGCCTTTCGATGATGACTGGAAAAGTACCGAAATCATGGAAACTTGCCAACGTGCAGCCCGTGCCCAAAAAAGGCAGTCGTGCCGACCCCTCCAATTATAGGCCAATCTCAGTCACGTCCATACTCTCTAAGACTATGGAGCGTGTACTGAACAGCAGGCTTATGGCATACCTAGAAGCGAACGATCTACTCAGTGACCGCCAATACGGATTCCGCCGAAATCGGTCCACTGGGGATCTTCTAGCGTATGCCACCTACATCTGGAGTGAGGCCATAGAGAATCATGGTGAAGCGCTTGCAGTCTCCCTTGATATCTTGAAGGCCTTCGATAGGGTCTGGCATGATAGTCTTATCGGCAAGCTTCCATCATACGGTCTGCCTACCGGTTTTTGCACATGGATCTCAGATTTCCTGAGAGATCGGTCGATTCGAGTAGTCGTCGACGGTTGCTCGTCCGACCAAATGGCTATTAATGCCGGGGTCCCTCAGGGATCAGTTCTCTCCGCAACACTATTCCTGCTACACATAAACGATCTGCTGAAACCCGGTATCTATGGGTATGGAGACGATAGCACCGTTGTGGAGAGATACGCATCCAGCGCGCGAGCCAGTACGGCACAAATCCAGTCTCTACGGGAGGCGATGGTCGAACGCATGAACTTGTCCTTACAGGCAGTCTCCGAGTGGGGCGAAGCCAATCTGGTCAAGTTCAATGCGACCAAGACCCAGGCGTGTCTATTCACCGCAAAACGGAGTCCATTCAACCTGACTCCGTCTTTCCAAAGTGTATCCTTACCGATAACTGACCACCTCGAGCTTCTTGGTATCACCTTGACGCCTACTCTCAATTTTGGTTCATACATTGAATCAAAAGCCCAAGTAGCCTCAAAAAAGCTCGGTATACTGGCGAAGGTGAGGCAGTATTTCAGTCCGGGACAGTTGCTCAACCTTTATCAAGCACAAGTCCGATCGTGCATGGAATACTGCTCTCACCTCTGGGATGGATCTGCCAAGTACCAGCTGGAGACGCTTGAGGCGATAGAGAGGCGCGCCAAGAGGCTCATAAACGACGATGAGCTAGTAGGCAAAAAACTCCAGAGCCTCGCTCATCGCCGCAGAGTGGCAAGTTTATCGGTTTTCTACCGGATACACTTTGGTGAGTGCGCTGCGGAAATGCACGACCTAATTCCGCCATCCCCGTTTTTCCATCGTTCGTCGAGGCGCACAGATTCTAGGCATCGCCACATGGTTGACGTTCCATGTACCCGGACAAAGCGGTTCGGATCGTCATTCTTTATTCGAACCGCTAGGGACTGGAACATGCTTCCTGAATCTGTGTTCCCCGATGAGTACAATATGGAGGTCTTCAAGAGGAGAGTGAACAGGTACATTCTAGGGCAGGGCGCTCCATCTTAGGCCACATCTCAGCTTACCATCAGGCGAGATCGTGGCCAAGCGCTCCCCTATTGTACTGTAAAAAAAAAAAAATGTTAATATCAGATTTTCTTGTATATTATTAAATAATTAACCTACCTCTTTGTCTTTGACCGTTTTTGGTAATTGCTTTTTTTAACATGGCGCCGATTACGAGTTCTATAACTTATTAATTCTTCAAAATATATGATAAGTATATTAATATTATGTAGTTTATTATTTGGAAATTAAGGAACGTTGCTGCTAGAAAATTCTATTTTATGTGTTGCACAAAGTACCCTATTCAATTTTAAAATCCTGAGATCAACACACAAACAATATGAACTATACTCTTAAAATTGTTTATGCACCATCAATCAATCAACCTACGAGTTTCCGAATGAACTTGAATGATAGCCTCCTATTACAAACAATAACTATAATATTATTACAAGTGAAATGCGATTGCACTATACATTACAATCTAATGCAATTCTTCCTTCCTTACCCCAGAGAGTTTCACATTTCTCATAAAATAACAACGCTGCAAATAGTTCACGTATCCTTAACCGAATAAACGAAACAATAATAACACAATACGATACAATTTTTAATTTTTAACAAACTGAAGCGAAACATTTCTGCTGCGTTCAAATTATAAATGAAACAGATGTTTGTCTCAGCAAAAAACTCCAAAAGGAAAAGGAAACGAGAAAAGCTCTATTTTATAACAATGATATTGGGTTTTACACAACGATATTTCATGAAGATTAATTATTAACTCACATGTCACATTTCTTTCGACAAATTACCGACAAAATATGTAGTTGGAATTTATTTTTAATTGTAATGGCGTAGATAAAACATTACGAACTTGTATAAATGTATTTACATAGGAAATTCACTCAGTTATTACCTACTGGATAGGGAGTTTTTATATAGATTACTAGATTGCCGCCCGCTGCTTCGCCCGCGTTTTCAAAGGAAAACCCGCATAGTTCCCGTTCCCGTTGGATTTCCGGGATAAAACCTATTCTATGTGTTAATCCAAGTTACCCTCTATATGTATGTGTGCTAAATTGCATTGTAATCGGTTCAGTAGAATTTGCGTGAAAGAGTAACAAACACACACACACACAAACACACATCCTCACAAACTTTCGCATTATTAGTAGGATTATCCTTTATACATTTCTTATAATTATTTTGTAATGTTTTGAATATTGACAGGATACAAAATATTTGATCGTCAGAAATCAATCCACAAGCTACTTTACGTTTTCATTCACGATAAGATATCTTATGAAGCTCGCTATGTTGATTTTTATGTATTTTCACAATAATAATATTCTTGTTGTAAGTTATTTATGATATAGGTACAACGTAAATTGTAACATTAGCTGTAATTTAATCAAATTAGTGATGAATAAAAATCACAAGAACAGTTTTCCAATATTGGCCTGATGTAGATTATTATCGTTTGAAGTATTAATAAAATTAACATAGACCAAGTATTACTTAAGCAAGTATAAAGATAGATTAAGCTTACGATATCCCAAAACATAATACATCTCGCGCCGCCCCGCAAAGCCTCTCCAAACACGCAAAGAATAGTGTCAAATATAAAGTAAAACGTATTTAATATTACATTAAACAAAACTGCCTCGCTGACCGGGCCGTGTGAGGGCGCGCCAGCAAAGGGAACAATAGCTCTCTGTCCTCAGTGTACCTTTGTAGACTTTAATTAAATACCGAGTAATTAAATTTTTGACGAGCTTTATTTTACACAAAAGAACGAACACTTTGACCGAACTCATTTTGCGTTGTAAGAATTTCCCCTTTTTGTATTGTTATAGTATGTATAGAGTTGTGTGTGTAATTTAACTATTGTAATTTTATTTTTTGTTCTGCCTTATAAATTGTAATAAAACCATACAGGTATAATAATTGTAGGCAGCCTAATCCAAAAATCTCAATTCCCAAAAGCTTGCTACAAGAGTTAACACAGAGTGACAAACACGCACTCTATATTTTTATTATTAAAATCAACGAAAAAAATATTTGATACATTTATTAAAACTTCGTAGCATGTTTGTTAAGAATACTTATTAATAAACCAATGCTACTGCGTACAATACATACTCATGCTTATAAGAGTTCACTGTAGTGGAAGTAACGCATAAGAATAACACACTAATACGTATTAGTTATTCCTATTACGAGAAACTTTAAATATAGAAATATAGAGGGTAATATGAGCAATATTATACATGAATGAATAAGCTGACGTGGCCTTTGGAATATAGCTCCAATAATAAAATAAAAT
>CAJQZM010012160.1:0-11750 GCA_907164665.1 Colias nastes | reverse complement strand
AATACGAGTGATTCTGCTGACTTGACCTTTCTAGCTTAACAGACGTCCTGGCCTGTGCGTCTCACCTTGACCGATGTTTCCCGGTCACTATCTACTGGCTAATGAAATGTGACCTACCTACTCGCTTTTAACTACCCACTTGCTAGAATGCAACTGTGCGAATAATAAATAATAATCAGTTCAAATTTAATCATTTGTGCCAAACTGCTCCTTTGATTGTATATGCCCTATTCCTTCTAGGGTAAGCAATATTTTGTACTCTTTGATATTCATACTGTACATCTCATTTCGGGATGACATTAATTAAAATTATTATCAATACAATAATAATAAATATAAGTGGTAGTAATTTATATAAATTAAAGATGAAACGAAGAAAATACGAGCGAATCATTGAAGAGCACATAATTCCTCTAAAATCTGGGAAAAATCCCAAGCATGGAGTGATGATCTTACCTTGCATTTTATCATAACATTCGCCATTCACAACGAATTAACGTTGTTTTTCAACCACTAAATATTTACACGAGTGAAAATTTACCGTGTTTATGCATCAATTTGAAACAAACGGGCGAATCGTTAAATCTATTTTAATCCGGCGCACATTTAACGCCGGTACAAAGGTAAAACATATTTTCAAAACAACGCCGCACACTTGCTGTATTCAAGGGGCTTTGTTTTCAATAATATGTTAAATTATACATAATATTCTAATTACCTACAAGAAAGTATTATGGATAATATCATAGATACGATTACTACCTAAAAATAATGCTTAAGCGCAACCTCAATTATGTTGTATTTTATTAAATAAAAATGATCCTTCACATAAAGCAATTAAAAATTTGGGTTAAATGAGCCGTTAAGAAAATTCAAACGATATAACAGAAGACAAGAATATCAAACGGACTGACGAGAAGCTTTACATAATCCTTATTTATTGCATTGTAGGCTTTTATAAGACATTTATTGTATTACATCTCGACTCTTACAATGCACACTGCGTGTTTGTTTTTAGCAGTAACATATTATAAACGATAAAACAGCAACAATCATAGGTATGCAAATACAATGTTTAACTAAATATCGTAGACAATGTGTATTTGCCGAGAACCACAAATATTTGCAGCGCAAATTAACTTCCGAATGGCACACGGCGCGCGCATTTTACGTGTATTTTTGCGATGATTAAAATGTGTGTCAGCGTAATAAAATACATTGGAATATTTATTCTGAATAATTAGCCCGGCCGTGTACAATCGTGTGAGTAATTGGAAACACGCATCGCGTCTGTCACCACCCACGGTGTACCGAATTATATTCGTGACGAGTGCGCTGCAGGCATTCCTACACGATCCCAGTGACAAATTCTCACATTTGATTTTGATATACTCACAATTCACTATCTCATCTTTTTACCCGATTTACGACTTAATTTGTGCATTCATTTGCTAAACGAGACAGATTTCTTACATGTTTCAATTTAGCAAGCCAAATAACATTTCGACTAGCCTATATGTACATAACTACAAAAACCTTTAAGTGAATCATCAATATTGAAATCCAAATATGTGTCTTGTCCACTTCCTCCATAGATTAGGAGTTAGTGCGTGAGCTTAACAAAGGAAAGGTATTGTCGACACCTAGTTAAGACTTATCGCATGACACGTTTAGCATTCAGATAATATCGCGCTATTGGTAGGAGTTCTTAGATTTCCCATATCTGCATGTAATATCTTAACACGAAAAGTTTGTCAAACACAGGGTTACTTAGACAACGGCTGCAATACAAACGAGGCAATTCAAAGGAAATCAATATCAAAAGAAGACGGTCGATGAACTACAATATTCGGGAAGTTCGCCCATGTCGAAAATGTTAAAATTGGAACGCAAGAGCCAATTATTTTCGACGTACAAACACATTACACATAGAGATAGGATCAAACACGTAATCATTGTACAATCAATCATGCAGTCATTTAACATGACTTTTGATGAGCACGTTGTGCAAGGGAGCTTGAAATTCAATATGTTTCATTAGCGCTATTCTCAGTGATGGAATTGAAGAGCAAGGTCGGATGTTATCAGCGTCTGCACTTCGCGGAATCGCCGGCTCCTTGCATAATCCTGTAGCGATGATGTAAGCCCTGTGATTATCATGATGTCTCTGTGACATAAACGATTATGACAAGCGATTAAGCTGTCTTACTTCTTGTTTTTCGATATTTTATTATTGAATATTTGAATATAATAGAAAAAATAATTATAAAATCTTCTGAATATACGTAGGCACTAGCTTAAAACGAGGACAAAGTATTAAATTCAAGAATAAAGATTGGTCATCCAATTTACCATGTCATAATTGCGTTTATAATATGGTCTTATTTGTGTAAATGTATTTCTATATCGGTGTTAACCACTTACTGTGGTTTCGCTCACTGTTAAATGAACTATTAAATACTACTTCATATATGGGCCTTGTTTATAATAACAGAAGCGTTAATTTCTATTGAAGTTTCGCCGCGTTGCACAAATACATACCTAACGCCACTCACGAGCAATCGCTTCACCAATTACGGAGCTGTCAGATTCAATTGCAGCCTTCTAGATTATTCCAAAACACACGGAACAGATGCAAACAATTTAGTGCCAATTTCAGCGATGCCTATCTCTAACAATGATCGTTACCAAACTTGTGTGTCGCAATGGAAGTCAAGTTCAGACGAATGCTTCGCGATAACAATGTTACGTAGATAAATCGATGCAGGACAATAAATTATATTTGCGCAATCTATCTATCTACGAAACGGAACTTTGGTTTCGTTTGATGTATTGGCTTCTATTGTTCTGAGCGAGATACGATTTTGCTTTTGAACTGTGGATTTTGGTATATCTTTTAAACATTAACGTTAAAAGCATAATTTATAATCATTAGATTAAGTGAAAGCCTTTGCTTTTTGCTACCTAACAAATTATAACAATATTACTAGCTGTCCCGGCAAACGTTGTGCTGCCTAATACCATCGAATACTCCTAAAACTTAGGGATATGAAAAATTAATGTTGGCAGATTCTCAGATTTACGTTTTGGAGGAGTATGGTAACTAACATTGTGACACGAGAAAGTTATTCCTACTATCGGCATCCATTGAAAAATCAGCTTACTTATAATACAAGTAATACTATAGTAGCGTAAATACTACCTTACATTGTACAATAAAAACGTGACGAAGCCCTACACAACCAAACCGCTGAAAGCTTGTTATTGACACCAAGGTCACGGGCGGAAGGTCATCGATCGAGTGCTGAAGGGAATACACAAAATAATGTACCAAATACGGACTGAGGGATGATTAATGCGTGTTGGATAATCAAGTCACAGATAGGGAAATATGATAAATATTCGTCCATTAAAACTGGCTAAAGTTTTAATGGTTAGAAAGAGCCGTGACTGTCTGTTTTGTTAATTACGTTAAAAGAAGTCATTGAACTCGAATGATATTCATCATTAATGTATTTATACTGAAGAAAATTTATGATTTTTTTTATAAATAACACATTACAAGTAGTTGAAGGTCTATAGCCATTTTAATTTTGATAATAATGTTAAGATCTAAACAGCGTTCACAGAAAATTGATAATTCATTTATTAGTATAATTATCCTATTAAAATTTATTCACTAAATTACTCAAACAGTTTATTAACAATTTCATCCCTGAGATTGGAACTCGACACGGAATCTTATACTCTGGGAGCTTAAATTAACGAGGTCGCATGGGAAAGATGGCAGACCGCGGCACGAGGCAGATGGTAATTTTTGAACAACTTTATATATTATATAAATTATACGCTGCTTTAACTGTATTTTTCTAGAAAGAAATTAGGATACACCAAGTCCAAGTAAGATTATTGATATTAACAATCATTTTGCTGTATTTCGCACAATATTTTATCCATCTAATGCCAATTTAATTACTGCCTAAACTAATTTGTGTAAATTAACATAGGCGTGATGCATTAAATCCTAATGATTTGTGTTTGGCAAGGTCGCAAGGGAGCGTACATTGAACTATCTTCCGGGTCGCCGGGGGTTGATTGATGACACGCCATGATGGAGTCATTGAACTGCGACTTCATGATGGGGTTGAGCCCTATATAAATTGACTCAAACAAAAATATGGAATTTATAAGGGATTTGTAACCCGGAAAACATTGTTTGAAGATGATATTATTTCTGTAGAAAGAAGAAGATAATATAAGGTAGGTTGCCCTGCTAATTACGAATAAAATTCCAAAATATAAAAAATATTACATTGGACATGGACTTTCAATAATCATCTATATAATTGTGTGCGTAAGCATCTGTTGATCTGTCTTAAATCGACAAATGTGAGCCAGAGATTAAATAAATCCTCGATCAAGAACATCAACTCCAAGATAATATAGAAAATAGGTATACCAATCCAGCAATTAAATGTGCTCCACACTTATCCAAACAAGGTTAGGTCGCCAGTTAAAGGTCGCACACACCCTTCCGGGTCCCTAGAGGATGACTGATGGCGTGCTGACGTGCCATTAGCCGAGTCAACGACCGCCAGTCAGCGTAATGAGTTAACGACCAACATGTTTGGCAATAAGACGCATTTAGCCGGCAAGTTGGATATAATGAGACGAATCAATCGAGGCTTTTGTGTGTGAGCTTTGTAAAAAGTTCCGTTAAGACGTCCGTGTTACGCAGTACGTAAAATCCACAAATCAGGTTTTGCACATTCTTTGTCAGAAAAATGGTAGCTTTGTCGAAAACAAATCAAAGTTTGGCATATAAATGATATATTTACATAACTATAGTAGAGCCATTTTAATAGGCAACATTTGACAGTTCAACAAAATTCAACAACGTAACCTAGTAACGACGACATAGAATAATATATTATTTCGTTTTGTTAGAACTGCACATTTGCTTAACTTTTTTCAATTACGATTAGGTACATATTTATAATAATAATGACCGATACAAGTAATTTTAAGATTTGATTTTACTGATAAACCATTCTAAACATAATAAACAATTTCTGATTTAAAGAACTGACGTCGCTACAATTTTAGCAAATTTTGCTATGATTTCAAAGTTATTATTCCTTCTGTACCTATTACAAATACAATCATGATAGAAGTCATCCCCTCTTATGCAAAACGTTACCATCGCAGCTGCAGCTAGTAATCTACTTTTTTCGGGCATCATTTAAAAAGGGGTCACACCATAAAGCTCCTGATAAGCGGATAATTTCCGCCAATGCAGTTTATCTCGTTCCCACCGTATCAACATCCGCGCTGAATCACTGGATGCAGGCGAATCATGAGCGAATTGTTACATTATACCTAATCACCGTTGCAATGCTACATATTATGTACCTCCTACTATGTATGTACTATGTGCTATGTATTATAATTATCGGTTGACTTCTAGAACAATCTGATGTAATAATGCTCGTTGTTTCATTGTTCGATGCATTTATTTATATGTTGCGGATAATGTGTGATGCGGTTAATATCAAATGCACTAATTGGTCGACCGATTAATTGGTAATTGTTTGAGATGCGATAAAAGATGCAATTACAAATTTTTCCTTAAATTCAATTTTAACACGATTTTGTAATCAAATCTACAAAAATTGAGGTATGTTTTGTGTCATAAAAAATGTATCTCCTGCAAAAAGGGGTACAATTATAGTTATGTTAAAATAGAAGGTTGTATAATGGAGGCGTGAGTTTGATTTATCGTTATTATTGTTTTAATAATGCACTTTACCATATGGCGTGGGTTATCAACAGTGTCCGTAACATAGAGCTTAGCAATTACATAATTATATAGGACTAGCGACCCGCCCCGGCTTCGCACGGGTGCAATGGCGGCCGGCCGGTACCGCCGCAAACGCTACGTCCCGCAATTTTTAAATCTGTAATATCTTCGAAAATATTCACTTAAACCATACGGTGTAAAGGGCCATATAGATCTATATTAAATGAACAATGTATTCAAGGTATTTAATTGGTTAAGGATTAATGCTGTATTGGTTAAAATCGCTTCGAAAATTAGCCATTATTTGTCGTAAAAAGTAAATGACAAAAAAAAGTTATTGTGGGTTATCCATAAGAGATAGACATATACCATCACGGACTTTTCTGTAGACCTTTTCAATGTGTACAATACTTAGTACATTATTTTGATAAAACTCGTAGGGTTCAGCCTGCGTTTGCAATGTAAGCGGAAAAAATGTAATTATTTACGACATCACATTAGAAACCTCAAAAATAACAGTACTTCTCCACTATTTAATGGATGTTATTATACATATAAACCTTCCTCTTGAATCACTCTATCTATAAAAAGAAACCGCATCAAAATCCGTTGCGTAGTTTCAAAGATTTAAGCATACAAAGGGACATAGGGACATAGGGACAGAGAAAGCGACTTTGTTTTATACTATGTAGTGATATTCAGTATGCGCTGCGCCGCTGCATTATTTCGCTCTACAGTAAACATTACATGAACATTAAAAACACATTTGCAATTAATATACGATCTTGTGGCATTCTTAGCGTTCTAAGCTTCTTATGTGTGATTTTCGCAACTGAGATAAATAGATACGTAACTACTTATATATTCATTTATTTAATATAGGTTACTATGTACAGTGTACACTATATAAGGTAGTTGAAATACCTATTGTGAATAAAGTATTGTATGTGAATTTCATACATCAAAAGCCCTGCAGGTAAAATGTTTTAATGAATTACATTATTATATCAAAACATAAGTATAATATTTGCCATAAATATCTTACGACTATAAACTATTTGTTGTTGACATCTGAAACATTCATACGCCACCAAGATCGTACAAGATAAAAAACAAACAAGAGCTTTCGTGCCAATGACCCGGCGCCCTCCCACCGCGCCAGCACCTATCCTCCAAAATGACCGCAAAAACATTGTGTACATTATTTCGGTATGCAATAAATAGCGAAATTAGCACTCCTCTAATAATTCGCGTCTCTGTAAACAGGTAGGTATATTCTCGGCTTCAATACGGCAAATTGTTTACCAACTGCGTGGGCGCAGGTTGAGCTTTTTTAAATTAAAAATATTCGAATGTTGTTTGTTTATGGTTCAAGATCAAAATAGTAGATTACACATACCTTCAGAGTCAATATTCACTTAGAAACTTAATGCTAAAAATGTACAAGTTTTATCGGTATATATAAACGTTTAAGGTACATGACAAAATCATAGGTTCAATAATGGACAGTGTTGTTCGATTTTTGTAGCATTTCAAATATGTTTACAATGTTTCCATGGAAACCACTGGCACAGGCGACGTCACGGGTCGCGACTAGTCAATCGATAAACAGAATAGCGTGACGTCGACGGCCGTTTCTCGAGCGAACGCTAACTTGGGTATACGCTAAACGTGTTATTTTACGTTCCGCATTGCACCAGTTTTATGACTAGCTCGCTTATCCCGTGGGTTCCTTGCCATTTACGATCGATAATAATAATTAAGCCCCATTTCATTAGCATTTCGATCGAACATTACACGAAGCACCGCCGTCTTGCATGCGGGTGTGGAAATAGAGAAACTAGTTCGAGGAACAACTAAAATATCTTAATTTTATACAACAGTAGATTGCGTAAACAAATGTGCACATTGGTACCAAAAACAAAGAAGTTACACTTCTAAATATAGTGCTAATTCTATAAAGATTTTACGGTCGTAAAAATAATATAAAAGATTCACATATTACCATTTTATAACCGGTAAAGATGGTCAACAAACAATTTCCTTTGATAAGTATGGAAAGTATAATAAACATCGATAAAGCGAGTTTGTTTGGATCGTACGATGACGTCAGCGTTCGAAACGAGCGATGAAATCATTGCTTTAAAATAAAACTCGGGGAGTTGTAATAAAAAATTGCATACTATAATATGTTATCATACAGCCGGTGCAAGGACCTCCTCTGATGGCGTCGTGGAATGTTCGAGAACATGCACCTAATCAATATCTTGACAGATGCAAATATAAACGATATGCTTCGCCTTGAATAATGAATAGGTGCATAAAAGATTATTGAAATGTAAAGGTCACGTCTTATTTTAGCAACTTTATATAAACAGAGGCGGATGTTAAAACTGCATTGGCGCTGCGATGCCGTGAGAATGTAGCAACATGTAGGATTTACCAGATTTCAGCAGGGAACGATATTTATAAATACACTACAACTTTATAAACGGGGTAATTGCTGTTAGACCAAGCTAGATATAGACCAAATATTTCCATCTTTACACAGATAAATTCCATTTTTATTAACACCTATAGTCTATACATCTAGACATAAGTGTACAAATTATAGGAACGTAAAATTATCTAAACACACCATTCCGCGTCGACCATCCACGGCGCATTACTCTTGAACGAAACTTGGTTCACACCAAATACTTCTCTCTAAACACAGACAAATTCCATCAAATCGTACACGTATACATATCAATAAATGTACAAATTAATGGAACGTAAAATTATATATGTACATATAAACACGCCGTTCCGACCATCCACATGGTGCGTTCCACAAACGCCACTTGTCGGACAATCGCACATTCATTGATCGTCGGATGTAACAAGTGAGCTATCTAGGCTCTAGGCTATCTAGGGCATAACGAGCAGGTAAGCGATCATTTCGTCTCGTAATTAATTGGAGCAAGAATCTTTATCGCGGGTCGTAAATATTCGCCGCGCGAGATAAACAGATTTAGCGCGCGATTGACAAATATTTGCCGTGTCGAGTGTGTTTGGCAATGTTGCTAGAGGTTTATGTTCAAAATATATTTTATAATAAAAATATGTTTAATGTAATAGGTACCTACATGCTTTTGAATTCATCGCATGACCAACGATCACAAATTCTTTCGAAATATCTCAAGAGGATTAGATAAAATATTAATATATTGCTATAATAAGTAGAGCTATCAGAAAAATGGAATTAAGTACTACTAAGATAATCTACGATAGGCAAATGAATATTTATTTGACTCTAGCAAATTGTTTTCAATAAACTCCGTATATTATAGATATAGAGTATCAGATATTCAATTCAAAACCTTCCAGAAACGATATCCTTCACCATACCCGTTTTTGCTTTACATTGCTCATAAATAATACAACTATTACATAAGATTGCCCCCATTTTACGTAATGGTAGGTAACTTAATGAAATCCTCTCACGCACACTATCACAATATACCGTAAAACCTTTCTCACCAGCTTTGTTTTGAATATCTTTATAACATCATAAGCTTATCGCGTTAGATATATAGTGGTTTTATTGAGCGAATAAAAAACTCAAAGAACGATCGCAATCTGTTTGTTTGGCATAAATTAAGCAACGGTCACACCATCGAATCGAGATAGGAAAAAAAGTTCCTTTGAAAATATTTTCGTCAGTTTATACATTGTTTTGAAAATATTTTCGATTTTCATTTTATATTGTTTGTTCTTCAATACTAACATTATTAACGCGAAAGTCTGTGTGTTTGTTACGCTTTTATGGCAAAACCACAACAGCGATTTGGATGAAAATCGGAAAGAAAATAGCTCATAACCTAGGGTCAAAATTACGCCGTTTCTTAATCAACTCCTAGTCTCAGAATACTTTAATTGTAAATAATGTTAGTTGTTAATCTTAGTGTTGATTTCGGCGGATAAAAGGTAGCTAGGTAGCTAGCTAGGTACCACTATAAATCAAGGTACAAAATGATTACATTCGTTGTACTTTATGTATCGTAAATACAACTTTCAGGGAGTAAAATAGGGGATAAATGACATTATTTTTTACTACATCCAATCAACTAATAGTTCGGCAACCCTGGTCACGTTGTCGGCTATATTATGTACGATACCTCATACACGTGCTTATAAACAAGATATGTTAATTAGTACCGAAGGATGTAACTCAGAGTGATTTCTCATAGGTTCAATCGTTTCCGATACATACATAATTATTTTTATTCTAGTTTTTTATTGGTTACTCATCAATTTATAATTACGATATTAATAGACACCTGGACAGAGGGATTAATCATTTCTTATAATTTTGTAATTGCTAGTCAGAATGACATCAAAAAAATATTAAAAATCATTTCAAATAATTGTTACCATGAATTCCACTTCAATTCTCACTTCCCCATTACAATGCGCTTAATAAAAAAAAAAACAACCGCTATAACTGTTTAATGAATACCTATCTACCATAACAAAACATAACAATTTACAATTATGTCAAATCAACATTCACTAATCGGCGCAATGACATAATTGTCATGAACGAGGAAAAATCCTCGTTCATGACAATTACAATTGTACATAATATTTATATCGCATTATGCATTGCGCACGATCACGTGGTGTTATACCTCCGTATCTGGGAGGTGGTTGAATGCAAAAGGTCGCTCGAGACGGAGGAAGGACGACGGGTTCTCATTTACGCAACACCATATTGTTCGGCTTATATTCTAGCCTATACTATAACATTACTCATTTCTTGCTCCACATTCGCAATGACCAATTAAAGCGGCGATACCATTAATTCATTGCAATCATTCATTTTATATAATTTTCAGAATACAAAGGGCTAACGCGGCCCGCTGATGTCATCGCGCATATAAAGGTATAAGGTGCCTTATATGAAAAGGTTGTGACTTGCGGAATCGATTCAGTAATAATTGATTTAAGTCAGCTCGGTTATTGTATAGAAATCGATTTACCATTACCAGTACAATGCTAACGTATAAACAACTGCAATGTTATGTATTAAACTGACGTTTGTTTAACACAACTCCTTTTAAGGATATTTTGTATAATGGAGTCGAAACAAAAACACAAAAGAAAAGTAATAACAACAAAACATTGTGACACCGTAACTGCGGTTTAGCACGGTTTTATTCGATACTGACAATAGGTTTTTTTCATTATTTTACCGCTGTAGAATGACTTTTTATTATTTCAATTTTGCTGTATTTTCAAATGTAAACAATATTCGAGTATCTCAACAAACTCCTCTCCAGATTGTTGAATGGCTCTCGTTTTCCAAACGGTTGGTTGAAAAGTGAAGACGCGTTGTTAAGATGCAAAACACGTTTCCATAGAAATGACCGTGAGATTCTAAGAACAGATTGATATTCATCTTACGTTAGATAACTCCAACTATAATATATTCAAACAAAACGCGGTATTTTCCTTAATTTTTATTATTCGTGTCAATTCAACATCGCTGCATTAATGTTGTTTACATGAATCCGTCATCCAGATAATATTATTTTACTTTGTAAAATAACTCGATTGACACATGATTGGCACTACAATAATAAAATTTGTTGTTTTTACTTACTCATATTATTCCGTCATATTTATATTTATTTGCTATATTGTCAAAGATTTTGCAAATATACGGATAGAGTTAAAGAATAGTGATAATATATAAGGAAGAATATTACACATTACGCACATTGGCCGACCGCTATCAACGGATTTTGTTATAAAAAGGTGTGATCTAATCAGACCAAATTTACCAATCTAAATATCATAGTTATTTATGTCTATGCCGTAATTTTGAGTTAAGACTAAGCAAAGACCTCGCTTCCTTATAATGGTCCATTGAAAAGTTACATTTGGGGTCGCATTTTTTAGAGGA
>CAJQZM010012151.1:0-13992 GCA_907164665.1 Colias nastes | reverse complement strand
TACCTATTTTTGGACGAATAATGTTAGAAGTTACTAGATACCTAGGTATATATAAAGAGCAAAAGTTTTCTCGCCTGGGTTTATATTTAATATTTACCGTGCAAGAACCCTTTACATGGGAAAGCCTATTTCACTTTCCGGCCAATAAATTATCTCTATACAAGATATAACGTCGATGCGTCGTTCTTTTGATAAGTGAAAGAGCCAAATCTGCAAAAATATTTTTCTATTTCTTTTATTAATAAGGAATAGATAATTTGTATATTCATGGCAATTTTGTGTCGATTAAAGATGATTTTTTAAAGATTTATAATTAAAAAATACTACTATTAAGAATTATATTTCTATACAATGTAATTAGAGGCTAGTAGCTCAGAATTCATTTTATATGATACTGTAGGAGCTTGTTATGTGCGGGTGTAATAAAAGATAAATAACTACGCAAAGGTTATATTTCGTTAACTACATATGTTTATCCGTATGTAATTAATATTCGACCTAATGCGACCCACCCGCGTCCCGACAAGCCCGTGACTGTCCGTGCATAGCGCACGAACTGTTTATATACAAGTTACCGTGTGAACTTTCTTTGGGCTACACTTGAAATTCGATAACTAGTAAATTGGCTTGTCGTCGCTACATCATTCCCCCCTTAAAATAAAAAGGGTATACAAGTAAAAAACTTACAATAAAACTAAACAATAAACAGATGGGTTTATATAAAGTGTCGCTATATAAGGTTACAAAATGTTTACAATATAAAGTATAAAAAATGTTCACAATATAAATCAATCATAACGTATACAAGTGGTTAACAGTTAACACCTAATTTCGTTAAACTATTTATGTTATTACAAAAACTCGGTTGGGTCTTCTAAGTGGCGTGCGATAATTGTTACACGTCATTTAACACTTAGTAACATCAACATTTCAAATCTCAATACGTTCCTTACACTTGTATCGTTTAATATTACAAAGGCTATTACTATACACTCTTAAGCCATAAATCAAAAGTACTTAAATTTCTAAGTAGTAAACATTTCAATAAAAACTTAACACAAACATAAATTTGAAATACCATACTTAAAACGTTAAACAATTAATAATGAACTCGTTTCAAATTTCATAAGTGCTATTATTTATTAAATACGATGTGTTGATTACTAAGTATTTATTATACATTTCTATGAATTCTTATGAATACTTATAATCATCGTAAATCTAATAAAAATAGTTGAAACAATTACAAATACTATTACCTAAATCGTACTGGTAATCGTATAGCTCTTCCACTACGCGTGGTATGTGTATTAGGCAATTCACTACTTGGAATTTGTAATGGAACCTCAGTATCTGCCCCAGATGTCGTATCACTATCATCATTCAAATAATATGCAGGTTTTAGACGGTCTACAGATATTCTAACTTTCCTGCCAGTCATTTGAATGTAAAATACCTTTTCCTCTCGACTCAACACACGATAAGGACCGTCGTATGTTGGTTGTAAAGGCTTACGTACTGCGTCGTTTCTTACAAAAACATAATCGCACTTTTCTAAATCGGGGTGAATAAATATGTTCCGTCTTTCATTCTGCCTAATAGCTACTGACTGATATTTCCTAATAGAGTCTCGTAATTTACTTACATACTCAAGACTGCTATCTATTTCTAAACTCGATTTTTTATCGTAATAATCACCTGGTAATCGTAAAGTTGTTCCGTACGTCATTTCTGCTGCGCTTATGCCGGTATCACTTCTTACTGCTGTTCTAAGTCCTAGCAACACAGTTGGTAATTCCGTAACCCAAGATGACGATATATTGCATAAACGAGCCGTTAATGCCGCTTTAAGCGACCTATGCCAACGCTCTACCGCCCCGTTACTCTGTGGGTGGTAAGGTGTCGTACGCAACTTATTAATACCTAATAACTTCATTAGTGTAGCAAATAATTGACTTTCGAATTGGCGTCCTTGATCGCTTGTTAGCCTTTTCGGACAACCAAAGCGAGAGATCCATCCTTCATATATTACACGCGAAATCGTTTCAGCAGTTATATCTCTCGTAGGAAAACATTCTGGCCATCGCGTCCCCCTATCAACTATGGTTAGGCAATACCTAAAACCTTCGGGTGAAGTGGGTAAAGGTCCAATTAAATCAACATGAATATGTTCAAACCTATCGCACTGCGGAAACGATCCTAAACCTGACATTGTATGTCGATTAACCTTCGATCGTTGACATTCAATGCATGTTTTAGCCCATTGGCCAACGTGACGATTCATATTTGGCCAATAAAAACGATTTTGAATCAATTTGCGTGTAGTCCTTATTCCGGGATGACATAAATTATGTACACTATCAAAAGCAATACGTCGAAATTTATCAGTCAAATAGGGTCTAATTTTATCATTATCTAAATTACAATAAATAAATGTACCGCTTTCAGGTAACATAATTTTCTTTAACCTATTATTAGCGTCTTTCGAATAAGATAATTGTAACATATAAGAATCTTGTTGTTGATCCTTAGCAAGTTCCGCGTAATCTATTACAGTGGGACAACTTATTGTTGCGACTCGTGATAACGAATCTGCAACGACATTATCTTGCCCACTGACGTGTCTCAAATCCGTGGTGAACTCACTAATGAATATCAAGTGTCGTGTACGTCTGGGTAACTCTTTCTCGCTATTTACTTTAGAAAATGCATAAATTAACGGTTTGTGATCCGTGTACACCGTTAACTGTCGTCCCTCGACCATATTCCGAAAATGACGAATAGCCAAGTAAATTGCTAATAACTCCCTATCATACGTACTATACTTGCGTTCAGTCTTAGATAAATTCTTAGAAAAATAACCTAAAGGTAACCATTCATTATTTACACGTTGTTGTAAAACTGCACCTACATGAGTATCCGATGCGTCCGTCATAAGTGCGAGCGATGCATCGGCCATAGGGTGCGACAACGTAATCGCATTACACAAACTCGACTTACATTGTTCAAATGCTTGTTCGGCGATTGATGTCCACACAATGGGTGTCTTATCTTTCTTTTTAGAGCCATGAATAAAACTATTGAGAATCGATTGTGATGAAACTGCGTTAGGTAAATGCGCTCTATAAAAATTTACCATGCCTAAAAATCGTCGTAATTGTTCAATGTTTTCGGGCCTAGGAAATTCATTAATAGCTTTTACTTTATCATCAAGCGGGCGAATACCATCTGACGTAACATGATAACCGACATAGTCGATTTCCGTCTTCCCAAATGTACATTTCGCTAAATTAATTGTAATATTGTACTTATTAAATTGTTTAAATAATGATTCTAAATGTCAACGATGTTCGTTTTCATTTGATGAAGCTATTATGATATCATCAATATAACAAAAAATATTATCTTTACTGTGCGCGTCTAGGTCCTGAAAAACAGTATGATGCATGAATCGCTGAAACGTTTGCGCAGCGTTACGCAAACCGAACGTCATGCGCGGAAATTCGAATAACCCAAACGGCGTTATTATTGCGGTTTTCTCTACATCTTCCGGGGCCACAGGAATACAATGATAAGCTCTATTTATGTCGATTTTAGAAAATATTTTTTTACCAGCTAATAAATACGTAAAATCTGATAAGCGCGGTATAGGATATCGGTCCGGCTTGGTTATAGAATTAAGCTTTCTATAGTCCCCGCACGGACGTAACTCGCCATTCTTCTTAGGTACCACATGAAGTGGACTAGCCCAAGGACTCTTAGAAGGTCGGCATATACCTGCTTCCTGCATGTAACGAAATTCTTCTTTGACTTTTTTATATCTAGCTGGAGGTAGAGGTCTAGCCCGGGCAAACACTGGAGGTCCAGTCGTTTCAATATGATGAAAAACACCGTGGCTAGGTATTTCCCTGTACGATGAAGGCTTTGTTATATCTAGGTACTTACATAACAAGTCGTGAAATTGATGAGTTTCCTCAACTGTTGTCACAGACGGTTGATTCACCTTAATAACACTAGCTACTGATTTTAACTTTGTTAAACTATCAATTAATCGACATGATCTTAAATCTACAATCAAACCATGATGTGCTAAAAAATCTGCACCTAATATAGGTTGTGTTACCTCGGCGATAATAAATAACCATTTGTACGGTCGCCGTAAACTGAGATCTAAAGTCATTAACTTAGTACCAAATGTCTTAATTACACTACCGTTTGCCGCGTATAGTTTATAATCACTGCACTCACTCGCGAATCGGTTATATTTCGACACTGGTAAAACTGAAACATTAGCGCCGGTGTCCACTAAAAATTTAATATTGCTTTTTCTATCTCTTACACAGGCGTTTATTTACGGTGGAACAGACATCCGCCTCTGTCTGTACCGTATTTAGTTTTTTGATCGTCTCTCCTGCTGCTTCTGCCACGCACAAGGTTGAATGCACTTGCTGGCATTGTTCTTATAGCGGTAATGGTAATAACATAACCAATTTGGTCTTCTCTGTTTTGATATTCCTGCACGATCGCGATTTTGAGATGCGGAACGATGCGTGCTATTTCCATACCTTCGACCGCTAAACGATTTGCCTCTCGAGCCTGCACATTCCAGCTGGTTTAACCGTTGATTTAATTGTGCTAACTGCTCGAGAAGGGTTAACTGTACCGACGAAACTGCTCTAACTGGAACTGCCGGATTCATTTTTAATTGTTAACAAACGATATCTATGCAATTCACTATTATGTTCACTTTTCGTCGGGGGTCACCAATGTAGGAGCTTGTTATGTGCGGGTGTAATAAAAGATAAATAACTACGCAAAGGTTATATTTCGTTAACTACATATGTTTATCCGTATGTAATTAATATTCGACCTAATGCGACCCACCCGCGTCCCGACAAGCCCGTGACTGTCCGTGCATAGCGCACGAACTGTTTATATACAAGTTACCGTGTGAACTTTCTTTGGGCTACACTTGAAATTCGATAACTAGTAAATTGGCTTGTCGTCGCTACAATACCAAAAGGCAAACGATCATCCGTATTGCCTGGTGGAAACCTTAGTGCCACGCCGCCCATCGCAACCGAGGTTACGAGTGTTGCCTACTAGAAAAAGGAAAAGAAAAACGACAACTTCAATTAAATACAAGAAGTTCTAAAATTCACCCAATGGATCATCCTAACAAATCAAGTACTTACCCAGAACTTGCCGCCTAACTATAATCCTATGATAAAATACAGGCTTCACTGTTTGTCTTTACAACTAAAGCTCTCGAACAATATAAGCATTTAAATTGAAAATTTCATAGAGAATTCTTGAAAGAACTTTTTATTTAAAATTTTAATTTGTTTTTAATAATTTCAAAAGCAATAAACTGTAGTGTAACTAATTGATTTAACTATAAACGATTGTCTGGCAATACGTGGGAAATCATTTGACTATAATATGGATTATACCATATTTAGGTGAGACTTTTATTGACTTCCTTCCATTTTTTAGTGGAAGCACTTTTTTAAGTGCGGTAGACTGATCTTCTGAACACGATTAAATTTAATATAAAATAGTATTATTGTTATAAGTTATTCGAGTAGGTCGACATTCTTTCAGAAACACTATCTATAGATCCTCTCATTACATTTCAAGTAACGTTAACAGGTTACCATAATTTTGTTAACATCAGTTACAAAATTAATTAAACGCTTGCAACAATTTAAGTTACGGTTAAAAAGTTGATTTTTAATTGTTTTTAAATAAATAGTTACGTAGTACAGGAGAGCGCTAACCTAATTTGTACGAGTTTACGTTGCCGGTTAAAATTTTAAACATATTCCTGGTCCAGGTTTTTAACTAAGCGTAGTTTCAGAAACGTGTTGTTAAAAGTACACGTCGATTAACGTGGGTTTTGAGGTATTTTAGAAAGTTTAATTGCTAACGGTTTTACGTTATTGTTCTGAACGAGATATAGTTGGGAGTTTTTTGCTCGTGTTGGATACAATTATTTTATGGAAGTCTATGTAGACGAAATTAATTTGTATTCTTGAAGTTTAATGACACGGCACTCTCTTTGAAGGCGTTCACGTTGTTCAAATTGGTGCTATCACATTGTACTTAAAACGAATAGAAGTGAACATTTTTATTGAAACTTTTTATAGTAAGGTTTTTGTAAATATAGAATCACTGAACTTATCACATAGGTACCCATACAATTTGCAAATTTCTATAGGAGATATAAATACATACTTTAAAATATATAGAGATCGCTACACCCTACCTTACACATCACCATTTAAAAAACAAAATTAGTAAAGTTTTCGAAACATAAATAAATCACCTTTATATCGACTATAATATACAAGACTAAACAAGAAAAACACGACATTAAATCCTGCGATAAGGGCTTCAGAAACGCAGTTTTTACGATAAATAAACGATAGGTATCTTAAGTAACCATTACATCCCCTTGAAAATTCCACCCTCCAAGGTGTAACTGACAACAGTAATTGATATACAGCGTCATTAATCACAAACTTCTAAATTGATACATACTCTTGCTCGTTTTGTATAAAACTGCTAGCTTTCACGTATTTTCAAATTCGAGATAGACATAAATTTATTATTAATATTGCCATTAATAATCGCAAAGAAGTACGTAATCCTTTTCTAATAAACAACTTACATAAAGAAGAAAATCTTTTTCTAATATCCAGATTATTTATGAAAACAAGAGTTCAAACAAATGCGTGACTTGAATAGAAATACTTTTATCGTTTTTACCTCACGATAAATATTACAGACTTCAATAACGTTATTTAAAATTCATAATTCTAAGAAATCTAACGCCTCCATAGAGATTCAATCTACTAATAACGACCACAACAATAAAATATTGTAATTTGTATGTTAATATCTGGAAGAACTTTGAAATGTTTTGGTTTGTTGGTTTATTTTGGACTGAAATTGGTGGCAAGGGACGAGTCCCTGGAGATGAACAATTTTACCAACTTACATAATGCTTAAAGGTCTAATCTAATTTGTTAAATTTTATAATTAAATAACGGCCGAAGTTGAAGAGAATGATGTCATAATATGAGAATAACAGGTTTCTTAGTCTTTACTAACTGAAGGATGCATTCATGCCCTAATGTGAATGGGAACGCTCAATGCCTTTCTGAAATTACACTGTAAATTCTTGAAAGTTACCAATTATACTTTTTTAGAGTATTATATATCTTATCCCCTTGCCAAATAGTGGTAGATATTTCTCATGCACAGTGCACACCATATTGTAATAGACGTATATTTTGCAATTATTGAGGCACAATAAAACACTATCATGTTACACACAAAAATCAATATGACGCTCTATTCAGAGATTAAACGTGAAAGCTTGTATGGGATTAACATCACAGTATAATATATTATTATCAAATATATAATATTCGTATGTAAATATTATAACAACGCTAACATAAAACGTATAATATAATAAAAGCACAAAACAGCTTAATATTATACGTAGGTAAATATATAGTTCCCGTTCTCTCTATTAACGATCCTGTTTCGTTTCCATAACATTAGGGCCCGCTTTGTCATAGCATTGTATATTGTTGTTCTGATATATATAAGTAGGGTCAACCGGGGCAAATGCAACTAAAAAATAACAAGTTTCAAGTTTGATCGGTTGCAGTTATCTCCTTTTATATTTGGTCATTTATTTGACCCATTTAGTGATTTATGTATTTATTTAAGATTATTTTAAACCAATCAAGCAATACAATAGTCTTATAAATAACTGGTAGTGAGAATATTTCCTAAAATTGGTAGAAAAAGTTACATTAACCCCTAGTCGGGGGTAAATGCAACTAACTGCCATAGCTCTTCTTCTATTTCATATAAAACAACGAATATAGAATATATTTATGAGATTTCATGTTATTCATAGGATTTTGAACTGTATTATCGTGTAGCAAGGACTAGTTTTCAGAAAAAAACTTATTTTTCTGATTGTGGGGCAAATGCAACTATTTGTTAGAGAATTAGTGTGGGGAATGAAAAAAACTTATTCATCGATATTTTTTTATTATTCTGCGTGTGATTTGTATCGTACTATTGTGTATTAGGAAACTATTGCTACAATAACGTTGCGATCGTAGATGGCGCCGCATTATTTAGAGGAAAAACTCATGTAAGTACTTTGATTTACCACTTTAAATCGCAACAAAAAAAAATACAGTGCCCCTACCTACTAAGTCAATTTTAGTTTTTGGTCAGAACAAATAATATTCTTTGTGTTAAATATTGTTAAAAACGTAAACCAAACAAAATACGTTTATTAGTTAGTCAACCGTTTACTAAAAATTACTTGAACAATCACAGAACTATCCTACCTATCCTTTTTAGTTATATTCTTTAACCACGCTTCTTTTATCTAATTTGAATTTTACTTACGAACCCGTCTCTAGGTATAATATCGAAGAAAAAATCGATGGTTCTTCTTTAATTAATCATAAAGAAAGTATATTTTGACTACCAAGAAGGATACATAATAAATTAAAAATATCGACACTGTCACATCACTAGTGTTTTTAGTTTCATACAAAAATATAAGGGGCTATTGTAACTAATCTCACAGTTGCAATAACCCCATAGTGAAATTTTCACGAGGCAAATGTAACTGCATCAATAACACAAAATAGAGTCAACTAACGCACTGTAATATAAATGAAATAAGCTTAACGGCTTGTGATAATCGTGTCCAATCAAAAACACCTGCAAAAAATCACTCCTAAACAATTTTTTTGTCTACAAAACCCGATACCTGTTTTTACGCACACCAACTTCAAAATAGCGGTTTGACACAATGGCCTATAAATCAAATAGTTTTCATCGTAGTGGCGCCATCTATTACTTGTAAGCTTTATTAGTCGTTGAGCTATTGAATCATAGGTGGCGATATATTACAACAACTCTAATAAATGAGTTATGATAAGGAGTTGCCATAGCCCCATAGTTGCATTTGCCCCGGTTGACCCTATACAATATACATACTCAATCCATAGAATAACTGACAATGACGACTTGTATGTATATTTCAGTGATACAGTTGGAAAAGAAAATTCATATTCGTTGGCGATAATTAATTTATTTAAAAAGTAATTAAACTCAAAGAATTGTATCCTCCAACCTAGAAGATTTTGAGGCAGTGTGGTTGTATAATAGGTACCAGCTTTTATAAAAGATTTTTTTCCATACTTATAGGTATTGTATTATTGTATACTAATCCATTTGACCGTCTTCTTGGTACAGTGATTGACGCGTGAGCGTAGAACCGAGGGGTCCTGGGTTCGATTCCCGGTGGAGACGAAGAAAAAAAAAATGTCTCGGTCTGGTAGGATACAGAAGGCTGATCACCTACTTGTCTCTAAAGAAAATCGATCAGTGAAACAGATGTATGCATAATGCATCTGCCCCTTACCCCACTACGGGGACATGGGACTTCACTTAATCCATTTGAACCATCATATAATATGCTCACAATACACCTACTTCGTTCAACACATGCAGCATTTTCACATTAAACATTTAATTAGAAAAAATCGATGCCAATTAAACCGCGTTACGTACGTTCAAAGTAAAAAGCCACAAGTTTCAAATCGGGATAACTAAGTTTTCCCCAATGCAATTAACGTCTTCAATCGCGGGAAGTAATTTTTTCTTCTTTGAATTTTAATTGAACGGAGTCAGCAACCTAGTTACGATTTATCAGGGGCTGGCCAGCGGACCGGAGCAGGAGCTATGTAGAACAAAATCTATTTCCAGCGATTCCATTGAGGCTCTTTGAGCACAAAAGCCTTAAGTCTAACACGTAATATAAGAAAGGATGCAGTGGACACTTAAAAAGTTATGTAGGATTTTTTAATATTAGGTATAGCTTATTGCTGCTCCGGATGGGCGAAGAATGGAACTTTTCTTTGGGCTTTTGTCGTCTTTTATATAACATTAATAACACAAAGTTGTTTTAGTCGTACCGAGTTTCTAAAGAGATATTTTTGTCACAACCATGTGTTGAACTTAAACGTAGAACTAAATACAGTCTCTTCTAGTTATCAATGATTAACATTACTTAGTTTATCGCGAGTAATTTTACATCTCTTTTAATGCATCATTTCAATTAACATAGAAATGTGATAAGGAACTGTTAATGTTCCTGTTTGTCGCTGATCTCTTTTTCAATGGAGACTAGTTTCAATTTATTATGCCTTTATTGACTGTAACGAGATTAACAACTTTTTGTTAAAGTGTAACATCAAGTGTTGGTGATCGTCAACTTTTTACTATAAATAATAAATAAATAAATATTATAGGACATTATTACACAAATCGACCTAGTCCCACAGTAAGCTCAATTAAGGCTTGTATTGTGGGTACTAGGCGACGATAAATATAATATTTAATAAATACATAATATATAGATAACACCCAGACCCAAGAACAAATAATTGAGTTCATCACACAAATATTTGCCCTGACCGGGGATCGAACCCGGGACCGTCGGCTCAGTAGGCAGTTACTTTACCACTGCGCCAACCGCGTCGTCACTATGACACTAGAAGAACTGTCTTTTCATTGAAATATTGAAAAGTACCACTTGATTATATTTTAGTTACTTTGTTTATAAAATGCTTCATTTTTGCCGTTTGTCGTCAGTTCAATAATGCAGAAAAACTGGTCTGCATTTCGAATACCATCGTATGGAAATATTTTATTACAATTGTTTTCACTAGCTTATGTTTGCTGCCTACCACCGAAATACGTAAATGTTGGATTTTATTTGTTTTCCATAATTTTATGAATAAACAGACTGAAATTCTCAAGAAGATAGATATTCTTACTTGGTAGAGTATTCGGTTCGGTTGCTTACAATAAACTGATCAATAGTTTAACATAAGTCTAGAGAAGAGAAATGTCATGCAGGCTTTTACCTACTAATCTCTATATACAACTAGGTAGTTAGTATTCATCTTTTGACGCACACGTACAGAGCTTTGCAGAGTAAATAGAGCCACTTCTAGCTGTAGATGTCTGTGAAGTTTCGGAAGTAATACCTGAGTTTTATATTGTATACGGAGATTGTAAAGTTATGTTTAATTGTGAATACATTAACATTCACGTGTATCATGTAGAATTGAGGCGAAAAGCTAGCAACTTTAGCTAACTATCCGCCCGCGGCTCCGCCCGCGTTGTCTAAAACTTAACAAATTATATACTAAAACCTTCCTCTTAAGCCACACTATCAAAATGAAAAACCACATTTATTACAAAAAAAAACACCAAAATCCGTTGCGTAGTTTTTAATATCTACGCACACACAGGGCCATTCTAGCCTATCTGTCCATACAGACGCGGAAAGCGTCTTTGTTTTATACTATATGCTTCTTTAATTACAAAGCGTGTTTAGGTCAATGATATTATATATAGTATCATTGGTTTAGGTGTATTTTAAAATTTAATCCAACATAGTGATTGATTACAAATAATGTACGTGTCATGGTTCATTGCATTGACCGTTTCAAAGGTCATTATGACGACTTAATTCTCTATTGATTGTTTACAAATGAAGCGTCCATTTCGGGGCAGGTGGTGGCTCGTTACAGCTCTATCATCGTTTGATAAAGGTGAAATACAACATTAATTGCTGTCAGGGGCGACGGCCGAAACAAAAGACCCTTGTTTTTTGGAACTATTGTCTGGCTTCCCTCCGTCACGGTCGTTGCTAGCGAAAAATGCTACGATCTTATGACTGAATTTTGTATGAAATTATGAAACATTTTTCGTGTAACGTAGGTACTTGCTGTGGATAAAATGTGAGAGTGATGTAGCAACAAACTCCAAAAATATGAAAAATTGCGACATTCGGATGCTGATGTAGATGTGTTCATTAAACTCATTATTTAAACCTCCCACGAACTTAATTATTAGCCTTATTAACTAACTATTGTTACTTTTACGTAAAAGAATAGGAAAAAAAAACAAGCGTGATATTGTCAAAGATATGTTCAGATCTATAAAGTTAGAAGTTTAAATATTTCCTAATGACTTCCTAGTCCGAGGTCTCCAAATGAAAAGCCTTATTTCTTTATAATTTTAATACTTTTCACAAACTGACTAAAATATAATTTATTATAAAGTAAAAAGCGACGGGGAAACAATGTGGAAACATACATATACAAAAAGCTTTGATCAGCGTATTGCATATGTGTCTCTACACCTAATAAACTTATTCTATACCACTCTACAAATCCTGAACTCATCTTGTAATATCATCAAGAAATCCATATAATAAATCAACTCACCGTCCTGTTTAACAGTGTTCCCGAGCGGGCCGCAGCTGGCCAGCCACACCAGGAAGATCCACAGCATGAGCCCAGCCCCGTCGCGCCGCAACTCGGGCTGGTTGTGAAAGTGCCGAGTGGTCGGCCTCTGCCGCGCCATCCTAACATCGGGTATCACTTGTGGACAATTGACATCGTAGTTTCTATAGCCATTGTGTTAGTCCATGGTATGCCTGGAAAGAAATATTTTGTTATTTGTTGAGTTTTGTAATCTGTTTAGAGTGGTTTAGAGTTACACGATGATGACATATGATTTATAACAAATGTGTAAAATAATCTTAAGTAATATTATAATGTAAGAATGTAGTTAGAACATGTAACTAAATTGTGACAAATAAATATTATTTGAATCTGAGTCTTATTTAAAATGCATTTTGTAATTTGGAACATACTGACTTCTCATTATGATTTTATAAAAAAAAACCTTAATCATTATCTTCATTATAGTTTTTCACATATTACAGTGGATGTCCCTTTGAACTAAATGAATACAGTTCTTAATTAATTTTAAGTCAGTAATTACACAAAGTGCTTCATCACAGTTCGTACAAAAGAATAAAAGCTATTATAAAATGCGGGCTTATTAAGCTGGCCAATGTTAAATAAATTTTTAATTATAGATTGTAGTATGATAACACTCGGACATGTTAAACTAATATATTTATTAATCAACTTGACCATTTCCTTCTAATTTGTTTAAACTTACTTACTTATAGAGTTATAATAATACTTAATAACTTTACTTATATAGATTATAGTGGATTTTATTAATAAAAATAACTAATTCTAAGCACGCTGCGTGATCGCCGCAGGTCGAGGTCAGGAGTTCGTCACTAAATCAAAATTCGATAAACTAGATTGTACCAAAGTTATAATTTATTGCAAATTACAATTAGTTGAGGGTTTACTTATTGGACTATTTCCGAAAGCAGAATAAAACTGCATATTACTATTGATATTGAAAATATATAAATGTAATGTAGGTTCCTAATATGTATTTTACTAGCTGGCCCGGCGAACTTTGTACCGCCCTGCAGTCAATGAATGTCGTGTTACCTTTGGGCTTGGAACTAATTTAGGCTATGATGAACGGAATACAATGATACAAAATAAATATAGATATAGGTATAATGGCTTTTTATTTCGATGAATAACACATATACAAATAGAATAAAAAAATAATTACTTAAATACTTCAGACCTACACGTGTCAGAGAAAAATTACCTATTGAATTAAACTACGTTTTGCAGCCTGGGATGCACTCGAATTAACTCTTTTCGTTCTTTAACTGGTGTCGACCACAAATCGTTTCCTTTCACTTTAATTATGATAGTTCTACTTCTACCACTATCATCGGGCGACCGACGATGATACAGTGGGTAACCATCGTTGCCTGTGATGGTCTTTGCGGTCAATTTTCGTGGATACCTTTTGGAACACTCGCTGTCAACCATGCATGGTGATTGGCGGTTGATGGTGCCACACGGTCCATGAATCATATATTCGTGATTAGAACATCATGTCATGTCGTTCTGGATCGGTTACAGGATTAGCAATCCCCGCACATACAATTTTTATCCGCCCGAATTCTTTCGACTAACC
>CAJQZM010012147.1:0-18661 GCA_907164665.1 Colias nastes | reverse complement strand
ACACTAATTCAATGTAAACTTATGGTTAATTCTTTTGTTGCACACAAGTTGCACACAATACGTAGCCATGTTTTTTAAGCCCCGCCCACTGGTCCGTTGTCAATTAGTTTCTCTGTCTACGCATGAAACTGAATTTAATTGAAGCTGGGGCTTCTTGGGTACATAACCACTACCTCTCGTTTTACTTGAACGAATCCAGTAGCTGATCACCCTATGATTCTCTTTCGCCTTTCGGACCTTTGAAATTACTAGGTAAAACTGTACTATATCGGACGTCGAGTTGAGAGGCGTAAATTTTTTTACAAAATATCGCAAAAAATGTAACCGAATTCCGAAACTCATAATTTATAAACAACACGGAATTTATAACAACAAATATAACTTCGAATGTAGACCAGTGTTAATAAATAAATATTTTGAAACTCCTTGACACCCTTAGTTGACACCCCAGCGCAAGGCATGACGTACCGTATATGTTGTGGTGTAATAAATCTAAATTATGAACACATTTTTGCAGCGATTAAAAACGAAAACAATATCAGAAGAAAAATACTCATCCCGGATTTTCAATTCGAAATCTCTCTGTATAGTTTCCTTCCCCATAAATTTAGGGATAAAAGCCTACGTTGGCAGCATTGACGCAGATTTAATAAATGACATACTCTATGGTACGCATTATGACGTCATAGTTCATGCGTTTGCTCTGACCAATGGTGTCGCGTTTTATACATTGAATTTTAATTTATTTCAAAAAAATATTTACAGGAGCTTCATTAAGAAGTAATAAAGTTTATTAAAAAAATATTTGAGACTAGTTCGAGTTTCATGCCTATTCCATATTAAAAATCCGACTATAGTGGCTATAGGTTATAAATATTATCACTTTCTAGCCTCACAAATGAATAAATCATACCTTATTTAATAATCGCTTTGTTTATAAAGATTAGCAAACAAAATATACGCTCATCAATAATAATTATTATTTGTAAGGATTATAATTAGAAGCATAGGTCACGAAATAATGTATTATTTAAAATGTTTTATACAGAAATGTAAAAAAATTGCTTTATATTTTATACTATAATATAAGTTTATTTAAGAATCTCGTAACATAAAGCTAGGCGTCCATTAGAGACGGATCGGGCCGGGCCGCATCGCAACGGGCCGTCTCTAATGGACGCGCTGTTTGCTCCTGCGTCCACCTGTACGGGGCGCGGCGGACCGCCTAGGCGGATTTTATCTAACAGACGCTCGCCGCTCACATCCGCCTGCCTGCGTCCACTAGGCGGATCGGGCCGGGCCGGGCCGCAGCGCACCGCCGGCAGAAATCCGCCTGCGAAGCGATATCCGCCAATGCGTTGCGGCCCGCCCCGACCCGATCCGTCGCTAATGGACGATGTTTCATACAAAACATAGGCCGGCGTATTTTTGCGTTGCGATGCGGCCCGGCCCGATCCGCCTAGTGGACGCCTAGCATAAAGATAATTTGACTGTACAATTTTGTGGGACTTCTATAGTCTATGACTCGATTCCGAACTGAAAATCGTATGACACATTGACACATGTTACAAAAAAGTAGATTGTCTATGCTCTATCGTTGAATGACAAGTGGTCGCGACTCGCGAGGTATCGTGCGAATTTCACAACATAAAATTAGCAACAAACGGATATTTTATGAGGAAGTTCAGTGTTTTGTTTCGTTAAATGTCGTGACAGTGAATAAAAATGCAGTTTTATAAGGACAGGATTCTTAACGCTGCACAGTTAAAAAGACTCAGTGAACACAAGTATTCTTGTACGAGCGCCAGTATACTCGATGCCTGGCTTCAACCATGGTGGTGCTGGCTGGTTTCTAAAACGCCGTTATGGCTCGCACCGAATCTCATTACAATATTAGGTCTAATAATAAATATAGTCACAACACTAATTCTGGTGTGGTAAGTAGCTCCAATAAAGTGTTATTTGCAAAATTTATGTCACGGAGCGATAGCAAAACTACTTTCATTTTTTCCATTACAACGAAATCGGTACTTTCTTATAACCTACATAATTAATTTCGCACAAGAACGTAATTGTTTAAATTGTCTTACTTATTTGATTAACATTCCCATAAACTGGAACAATTGAATATTAACACTGGGTCTTCACATCATGAATCTTATAAGTTTAATGAAATTTTAAAAGATGATAATTTGTAACTTTTATGAATAAATCAGTCTTGTTCTGTTTGCTGATTTACTAGAAAATTTTGTACTTTGATGATAACCTTGAGTATTCGACAGAATTTCATTTAAATTATCTTCTCATCTCAACAATAACCAATATCATTCTAGGTTCAGGCTAAACTTAAATAAAAAAACGATTATAATAATTAACTATGGTAAACTCTATTGAATCTTTATTTTATTCAACATCAAGTTTATCCAGAATATATTTTCACACAACATTTTTTTTTTAATTACCTACAGTGATGAGAAATGTTTTAAAAAACAATTATCTTTGTATGACCGACAATGTGTTGATATTTTTAATTTTATGATTGTGTGAATTAGTGGTCCGACAGGATGTTAGTGGCTTTGCATGTGTAATCTGTAAATTTTGTTTATATGAATGATGTTGATTTATTCCAACAATTTGATACCCAACAATGTTTTTAATATTCCTATATTACATTCATCATTTTGTTTTTTTAAAACTTCCTGTTGATTTAGATATCTTTTTCTTGTTTCTCCGTTTGATTTCCTGTTAGATGTTATTTATCTTTATGATTTGATTTGTTATGGGGTCAATAAACTCTAATATCATTTGTGATCACCTGACCAGTTTACATATTATGACATTATAATACTATAATATGATCTATATAAATTTAAACAATTGTTAAATGAAACAGATTAGAAACCATTTCAACATTTTTATTAATAACTAGCGGTCCGCCCCGGCTTCGCCCGTGGTACATGTTTACGTTTTCTCTACATAAGAACCGTCCTCGTACTTCAAGGAATATAATAAAAAAAGAATTATCGAAATCGGTTCAGCCGTTCTCGAGTTATGCGCTTACCAACACATTTTGCGATTCATTTTTATATAATATAAGAAGATGAAGATTTAAGAAATCACATACAATAGAATCTTCTAATACTTAATACTAAATTTTTAATCACAATTCTCATCATACATCACATTCAAAACATTATCATTACAGGTACAGTCCAGACGCCAGACAGGACCCACCAAGATGGGCCTGCGCAGTGTGCGCCCTAGGTGTTTTCGTCTATCAGAGCTTAGATGCTATAGACGGCAAGCAGGCTCGGAGGACAGGCAGCCAGTCACCTCTAGGAGAGCTGTTTGACCACGGCTGTGACAGTATATCCACTGTGTTCATAGCCCTCGGAGCTTGTATAGCTGTTAAATTGGGAGAATACCCCACTTGGATGTTCTTTCAGGTTAGTAAGCAATAGATTTCAATAAGTGTGAGGTAGAAAGGCAAATAGATTAATATAGGGTTCTGTAGAAAGAACATTATTTAGTTTTTCCGTTTTGTGAGTACTTCCTGGTATCGGATAATGTTAAAAATTTTACATTTTGTTACATTATGCTTTATTTTTAATGCAAGTAAAATAGTAATTGGTAATATTGATAATAATATAATGAATAAATCGCGTTTAAAATCCTTTAAAAAGTCTTTAATTTCTAAATGTATAATACTCACGTAAAATCAAACACTAGAAAATACCTTGCCTTTATTTAATCAGTTGTTTCACCGTTTCAGTGTTTTCAATCAATACATTACAACTTGCATTTTAAATGATTATTTTTTAATTACGAATAAATGTATTGCTAACCCTTGTAAGTTCTTAAAATCGCAACTTAATCCTTTAGATATTCATAAATCATACCTACACTTGTATTCAGAAAACATTACAATGTACTTGCAGTTGAATAACAAGGAAATTAAACAATGACTGTGTCATTATGTTTATTATTTTTCTTTGTAAAATTGTCTTCGGGTGTTTACTGATTCTGAAGTAAAATAATTTTAAAATATATTTTATATCAAAGTTATGCAATATACATATTGGATGCTTATGCATTAAAACGCTGAAGAGTTTTGTTGTGTGCTATAGTTTGCAACTCTATTGAAATCGGCGAAAGTTCAGAAGCGAATTGCAACTTTTTTAATATAAATTACTAAGCAAGTACATTATTTTATTGTTCATATAAAACGAAAGTAATATGAGAAATTAATTCAATAGTATGTTGAACATTAAGCTATTAAAGACATTCATTGTTATAAAATATAGAAAAAAACAAAGTAATTCAAATCTAATAATGTTGTGTTTACGTTTCGCGATTTTTTTTTGTAAATTGTGGGAAATAAATAATTTTGGAGCGCGACTGCATCTGAAATGTAACTGGCATTTAAATCTGATTGGTCTTAAGATAACCCCCTTGAAATTTAATCTGTGTATCAAGATTGCATCATGTGTTTATAGAAATAGATGTTCAATGCACGAATTATGCAACATAATGTTTGGTTTTTATTGTGTAATTCCTGAAATATCTTTGACGTTCCTCAAATTCTCTGTTTATCTATTTACTCTGTGATTTACCTTATACTACACCAGCTTCCGTTCGCTATGCAGATCAAAAATATCTGCACACATAAATTCAGCCAAAGATTTTTGTTTAAAAATCACGAAATCGAATTCCGAGATTCGATCTCTTAATGTTGGAATTTCTTTTATTTCTTTAAAATTTTATATTATATAAACACTTTAAGGCTATTGAACTAATATTAATATGTTTCCAATAAAGACCTATTAATAGACCGCCTCCTTAACCTAACCGAGGGTAATAACCGAGGGTTCTGGGTTCGATTCCCGGTGGAGACGAAGAAAAAAAAAATGTCTCGGTCTGGCAGGACACAGAAGGCTGATCACCTACTTGTCCCTAAAGAAAATCGATCAGTGAAACAGATGTATAATGCATCTGCACCTTACCCCACTAGGGTACATGGGACTTCACTTAATAGACACCAACAAACTTACAATGTTAGGTATCTGTATTTCTCGTTTATAACGTTATAATACAACTTTAAACTGAATTGTAGAATATATTGTTATACTATATGACCCTCTTACTCACAAATGGTCGATTCATCCTGCGCGAACCGCCTCTCGAATTTATCAGACCCCGACACTAACGGTAGCGCTTTTGTGGCTAATTTACTGCGAAATTGGAATGCAGTCGTAAAACTGACGAAGTGCGTGACACAGATTTGAGATAATCATACTTAAACGGTGACATGGATAACATGGCAATATACTGGATATGTATATTGTCATGTTATCAATAAAAAAATAGTATATTAAAAGCAAAAATGTAGATATTTTTTATCCCTAATACTGCCAGTAGTGCCTCAATAAAAATGTTAATATTTTTCTCGATTATAGATTCCTCTTAAGGCAATATTAATCAAAGCACATTGAATCACCTTGAAGATAACAAATTTTGCGACCGCCAATTATACGTCGCAAGTTCCGTAGTAAATAGTGCGTAAAACAAGTGTTTATCTTCAGTTATCAGTTTCGAATGATAGTGACGTGATATTTTATTGTATTCTTTTATAGATTAGATATTTGGAATCATGTTAATTGCAAGGCTTGGTTTCCTTAAAGATGTCAATCTTTACGTCTTACAGAACGAACGCTGGCTGTGCCTTTATCGACTTTTTGTTTTGCTCGCTCCGGACAAAGTTGCAAAGACTTTTCACTAGCAATCTCGCTAGAAGGCAAATAATATTTGGGTTGATTAAGAGGAGGCTCCCTTTCTCATTTCTGGCACTGAGAGACCGGTTACGGTACTAGACGCTAATACAGCCGTAATAAAGTTGAATATCGCGTGCGCTCTTTGATCGCGTTCGAGCTCGAAAAGTAAGTCTCAATTCTTATTTCGTTTATAACTAAAGTAATAATTGATCTAGAGAAAAAATATCTTGGGATTCGATAGTAAACTCTATTTTCTTACTGTTAACATTTATTTTAGACATAAAGTCCAAGTAAATCTTTAAAAAAATGTAATAATCCTTAAAAAAGGCATAATTTTTAAATAAAAAATGAATCGAGCGAAAATGTTACAATTACGTAACTGTCTTGTACATCGAAAGAAAAAGACCCAATAAATCATATACTAAAGTTCCATTTTGATTGTATGTGTGCCTGTTTCAGAATATTAATGCAAAAACACATAAAATTCAGGGAGCTTCCCCTTAAGGAATTTAGTTCTTACTGCTCCGTTTAGCAATTTTTTTTCAAACACCTGCAAAATATTCTTATTAACAGGCTTTTATTTCATTATCAGATAAGGCTCTCTGTCTGTTATTGTATTATTTGTTTTTGTAACGAGCGCGATATCACGCTATATTAATGAAAACGATCTCCATGTCTGTAATTAAATATTGACCCACCATTGGCCTTATGTTAATGAATCCAACTTCTATAGGTATTATAATTTTAATATACTTTAAACATATTATAACACACGTTAATCTTCCTATAGTTCTCTTAATTTTTCCTGTTTTATGTTTTCTGTACTTTATTTTTAGTAAAAAAATTACCGGATTATCTTAGAAGCTTTTTCTCTAATAGCGAAATTTCCACATCATTCGATACAGTTTACATTTTTTTTTAATTCTCAACTTAACTGCCGAGTCTCTTGTATCCAGTAAGTTAATTAAGTTATTAATTTACGAATGTATGTGTATGTGAACGCAAAAAGTGCAAAGACTTCGTCAGAAAGCTGTTCAATTTTACGCCATACTTCCTCAAATTTGCTCATTATTACAATTGCAGCACTCTTATTGAAACCTGTATGTGAAATTTAATAAAGATTAATCAGTAAAAGAATAATCGGTCCCTAGGCATTTAAGGTGAAGCAAGTGCTGCAATCGGCACAGCAGGTTGTGTTGTAACATCGACTGCAATTTGTGAAATGATAGTATTGCAAATGTACTGCAAATGCAATTACCAACGTACTTTGGTTTACGTTAAATCTTGATTCCGTGTCGAAATTGTCTTGGATTGACTGTCGTTTACAGCAAGCTTTCTATTATATCTAGTGAATTTAGTGTAAGCAAATTTGGTAGGTACTACTATATAAATTAGGTACTATATTTATGCACTAGGATTTGCTCTCTCCCTAGTCGTGTTGGGTCTTCGGTTCTATTGAATAATACGTGTACGGTGTAGTGGAATATGGGGTGGCGCTTATGTTATCACGCATCGTTAGTTACTACAATAGGTACATCTCCAATGAAGTTAATATTAAACCATTTTAAACAATAACAAGAAAAAGAACTTTATCTGTTGTTCTCTTTACGTTAATAGAAATTTAAAACACAGGTACCTATTTCATTATTTATATCTTCAGCTGTTGAACGACCTTAATAACTAATGCAGTAGGTATTTAGTTCATCATTGATTTTTCACTTAACGTTTATCTTCAATCCGTCCTGACCAAGTACGGGTTCCCTCATCATTCCACATTTTTTCCTTCCTAAGAGTAGCGGCATTATGAATACTATGACAAGTTTTCAGTTTAATTTTCCAAACCTCCTACTTCAAGATCTTGAACTCTCGACATTGACCTTGCTCATTTTAACTACATATATTATATTATATTTTAACACTCGTAAGTAAACGCTCAATTCCACGTGACGTGGTATAAACTTGTTTTCGTCCACATATCAGCGTGGACGGATGGTCCGATATAAATGCAAATATACTACATTTAGATGTGATTAACGGTGTCACTGAACTCTTCACACTTCGCTTTGAGATAAATTCGAATAAAATACGAAAAAAGTTTTTTAATGTGCCGTGCCTGTGATATAAAATTTTTTTTTTAATCGTGCCTTGATTGATACAAAGATTAATCAAATTACCAGTGAAGTTTCTATCGGCAAAATGTACATAAACTATTGTGAATAAACATAGAATCAAAGTAATCATTCATTGCAGTGATAATAAGTGGCAAAAAAGCATTATTTCGTTTTGTCAATATAAAAACCGTTAACAGTGTTCAAGTGTATCAACAGCTGTCAGAACAAAATAAGATGACTCACGTATGACATGAATCAACATCGTAAAGTAAAACACAGCTATTCATCAGCTATTTAACTTGACTCGAGTTCGAGACTGCACGGAATCTAAGATTATAAACTTTTTTTTTTTTTATTACAAAACTACAAGGACACTAAATGTTAAATTGAATGAAAAATTGTTATTTAGTTCTTTTTTATATTTTATTGATTGTATATTAGGTTTACATTAAACTAATTTACAAATTGTTTTGATTGAAAATTGCTATTAATGTTATTGACATTTTATTCTATTGGCATAATTATTGTATTTTTTATTTTTAATTGTATAATAGTTTAAATTATTGACAATAATAACACTAATATAATAATAATGTTTGATAATGTTTGTATGAAGAATGAATTGCAACATAATATTTATATTTGAATAGTTTTTAAAATTTAAACATATTTAAGTTCATCAATATAAATAAAAAGAGGTAAAATGGATTTAGAACATGTGACACAAAGGCGAAGGAAAAGCTGCAATCAAAATAACTCATTTGAATTATCCTTCTTATCAGATGGAACAAATGCCAGAAGCTTACCAGACCTTTCGACATGTGTTGATATTCAAGATTTAAATGAAAAAATTCAAACCCTACAAATTCAACTAGAGAGTGCAAATAATGAAATTGAGGAATTAATATTAGAAAACAATAAATTAACAAAAAAAATTGTTGATCTGGAAAGAAAATTTTTCATATTTAATAAAATTTATAACGAACCAAATAGTAGCGGAATTAAAAATCAATTTCGCTCCTTAAAAATAATGAAAACAAAACGTAGAATAGACTTCGATCAAGTTGATGTTATAGATACTGGCGAACTTCAAGATAGGCAAACAGACTGCCTGAATTTCAATAAACAATTCGTTATGGAAACTGAAAATACTTTGAATATAAATAACATTAATGAAAACTTTACAAACAGAAATGAAATTAAAAAAAGATTATTTATCTTTGGTGGTCAACAATGCTCAGGACTAGCATGCCGGCTTATCACATCTAGGATAAATACCTCCTATGAAAAATATGAAATATTTTCAATGACAAAACCATTTGCTGACACAGGAAAAATATTGGAATCATGCTACAACAATAACTTTAGTGCTTCAGATCATATATTGTTAAGTGTAGGAGAGCATGACACAAATCCGTTGCATATTATGACTGAACTAGCAGCTATACTAAAACATTTAAGCAACCTTAATATAACCATACTAGAAACCCATAAAAATAGATATTTAAATGAAGGTAAAATAAATAGTTGTTTAAAACAAATATGCTCACAATTTCCTCATTGTAATTTTCTGTCATTACCGTCAAGTAGCAAATCTTACACCCGGAAGAAATACCTTGATAACATATGCTTTGAAATAAATATGTATCTTGATTATACTTTCTACAAACAAAACTTCTTGGTTCACAAAAACTGGATACATACATTAAAAAATTCAAATAAAATAATTTGGCATAATAAGATCAAACCTTTTGATAAAAAACGGTGGAATATTCTGAATGAATTACCAAAAAAGGGTACTATCCCCTATTATTTTAAGAAAGACATGAGTTATGAAATTAAAAATAACAGCGAGAGAGAAGAGTTTTTTCGAGGGTCATAATGATAAAACCAAAATCATGCACCAAAATATAGCTGGTCTTTTAAATAAATTGGATTTAATAGAATTGGAAATATCAGAATTAAAACTAAAACAGAACTATGACATAAATATACTTTGCTTTACTGAAACATTCGTCAAAAGCGGTGATGAACCTAACATGCTTCTTCAAAATTATAACATGGTATCTTGCTTTTGCAGAAAAAACGAAAAACGTGGTGGATCATGCATCTTTATCGAAAGATCGCTAGAATATAAGGTTCTCGATGTATGTAAAGATATTTCGGAAGAAAAATTATTTGAATGTTGTGGAGTAGAGCTACCTTTTTTTAAGTGTAACATACTATGTATCTATAGAATACCGAATTCTAATATTACAAAATTCTTCAAAAAGTTAGAAACTCTTCTTCACACAATAAAACGCAAAGATAAGAGAGAAATCATTCTAGCAGGGGATCTTAACATAGATATTTCTAAAAATAATAGTAGATCCTTTGAACTCAAAAATTTACTAAACAATTATAACATTAAAATACACATAAACGAACCGACAAGACAAAATTCATGTATTGACATTATAGCAAGTACAATAAATAGTGCAGAAGGCAAAACGTTAAAGCTATTTTTATCCGACCACGACACATGTCAAATTATGCAATTTAAAACTAACAACTGTACAAAAACAAAAGAATACTTTTTCATAAAAAATCGTGACTATTCGCATGAAAATATTAAAAAATTCAATAAATATCTAAGTTGTTTAAAATGGAGCGATGTTTTTACTGAACCTAACGCCAATAAAGCGTTCAATAACTTCCATCAATGGTTCTGCCTTTTATACGATCTTTGCTTCCCTGTAAGTAAAAAAATTATAAAATGCGGTTCAACAAAAGTAAAATGGGCAACTAAAGGTATCAAAACAGCTAGTTCTACAAAAAGACAACTTAGATTTCAATATTATAAAAACAAAGCTCAGGAAATTAAAATGAAGTATAGGAAATACTGCAAGATTTTAAAAAACTGTATAGACTATTCTAAAAGAACATTGAATGAGTAATATATTAAACTTTCCAGTAATAAAATAAAAGCTACCTGGGATGTAATAAAAAATAATAGTAATAATAATATACTGAAAACATGCATTGACAAACTCAATATAGACAATACTGACGTGAATGAACCTATGATTATTGCTAATAAATTTAATGACTATTTTATAAATATTACTAAAAATAAAATCAACTCAAGTACAGGACATATGAATAAAAATTATAAAAATAATATTAACTCAGTCAGTAAAAGTATCTTTATTGCTCCTACTTCCATAACAGAAATCTTAAATATTATTCAGTCACTCAAAAATACAAGAGCTGTTGGCTATGACTCTATCTGTACTACTATACTCAAGGAATGTAAAGAGTATATAGCACATGTTCTGGAAAATATTTTAAATAAATGTTTCGACCAAGGTACATTTCCAGAAATGCTGAAGCTATCAGTGATAAGACCCTTACACAAAAGAGGAAACCGGAGCGAGATTAACAATTATCGCCCCATTACTTTAATTTCTATATTTGCAAAAATCTTTGAAAAGGCTATATACAAAAGATTATCAACGTTCTTTCTAAAAATAATGTTATAAGCTCACAACAAAGTGGTTTCCAAAAAAACAAATCCACAGAGATGTCTATATTTTCCGTGTTAAAAAGTATAACTGAGAGCATTGATAAAAAGATGCCTGTAATATCAATATTTTTTGATTTGACAAAGGCATTTGATGTGGTTAACCATGACATATTATTGAATAAGTGTGAACAATATGGAATCAGAGGCATTGCCTATGACTTAATCAAGAGTTACTTATCCGGAAGAAAACAGTGTGTAGAAATCTCAAATTTAAATGAAAAACATGAAATGACGCAGTATAAATCATCTTATGAGTATAATACGTGTGGTGTACCTCAAGGAAGCATGTTGGGACCTCTACTATTTTTAATTTATATTAATGATTTACCAAACGTGACGAATTATAATTGTGCATTATTTGCTGATGACATATGTTTGACAATTCCTGACTATCAAAAAGATTCTGACTATAACATGACATTGAACAATACATTAAATTCTATTATGACATGGCTTGAGAGTAATGATTTGACACCCAATATGACAAAAACAAAATTTATTCAATTTTCTAATTATCAGACAAATAAAATTAGCATAAATCTAGAATACAATGACAAACAAATAAAGCAAGTAGATAGTACAAAGTTTCTCGGGGTACAAATTGACGAGCATTTAAACTGGAAATTACACTGTGAAATAATCTGTACTAAAATTAACCAGTTCGTATTTGCCCTAAGAAAACTAAGAAAAACAATTTCGTATGAAGCTGCCCTGACAGCATATCATGCTTACGTTGCCTCTGTGCTAAGATATGGTATACTGTTTTGGGGAAACTCAACGAATGTAAAGGGTGTCTTTATTGGACAAAAGAAATGTGTTAGGGCTCTCTGTAATGCGTCCCCAATGGACTCTTGTCGACCACTCTTCAAAAAATGCAAACTATTAACATTAACTGGTTTGTACATCCTAGAATCTTGTATTTTTGCTAAGAAGCATAAGTATTTGTTTAGATCTGCAAAAGAAGGATATCAACTTGGCAACAGAGACCCTACAAGGCTGCTGATGCCTAAATGCCGTACGGCCTTATACCAAAAAAATGCATCTGTTATGTGTATACATATATTCAATGAAATTCCCAAATCTCTGAGGGAATTGCCATTTAATATTTTTAAAAAGCGTTTAAAAGCCTGGTTAATTGAAAAATGTTACTATGACTTGAAAGAATTTTTTCAAAAATCAAAATAATGACATACCTAATATTGTAATTATTTATATTAATATTAATTTAATTTAAATATAATTTAAAATGTGTAGTATATAATGTAAAATGAACTAATGTAATAATGTTTAAATAATAACTTATGTGAATTAGTTTAAATTATAAAATTAAAATATTTGTATGCCAATTTGTTGGCGAGTTGTGCGGACGTGAAATTTATTATAAAAACTTTGTAACCACAATTCATACAAATAAATTTCATTTCATTTCATTTCATTTCATTTCATTTCATTAATTCTGTGTATTTTGTATTGGAGAGAAACGTATGTGTCCAAGGTTGCAGCAACAGTTGCAGCAAGCTAGTTGATTATTATTTATTATTTAACTAATTAACCTACTCGTGGCTTTTAATTGCGCGGGTAGAGTCGGTTACTAGAATTTAATTTCCTGATTAATATAGCGTATGTATTGGGTGATTTTATACTGCAAAATCTTACTTTGTCATTCAAATTACACTTAGTATGGTAGTATGGCTCTGGAATAGTAGATTTGAATATCATGGATCTAGTTTATAATATACATAGTAGGTATTTGTTCAGGACTTCGGTCGCCAATAATTCACATAATAGTTCACTCATCGCGAAATTACCGTTTTCCATACAAATGTCCAACTCGAGAAAGTTTATGTCGTTGTTCACGGTTATTAACTTATTAAGTAGGTATATCAAAACAAGTTGGTCTGTACCAGGTACCGTTTACCTTTATTCAGGTGAAGCTGTTATGTTTACTTTGGAACGGAACTCCCATTGTATTTATTTGTTTAGATTCGTTGAAATATGTTCATGTTCAACATGCAATCATTTATGAATGCTTTCTTGCGGACGAGCGTCAACTAGTCTTTACTAATATTATAAAGCTGAAGAGTTTGTTTGTTTGAACGCGATAATCTCAGGAACTATTGGACTGATTTGAAAAATTCTTTCGGTGTTAGATAGCCCATTCATCGAGGAAGGTTATTAAATCATCAAGCTAAGACCAACAGGAGCGGAGCCGCGCGGGTGAAACCGCGGAGCGCAGTGTAACATAAAATGTATATTATGATAGTGCTGATTGTCTGTGATGTAGATACAAATTGATTCAATACTTTAATAACAGAGGAGTCGTTGGAACTTGCGTAATCATTTGTTCCGTATGAGGCTTATTAAAATAGTCAGTGATGTGAAACGAGCTCTCCATTTCCTTCATATTAAACACTAGCTGCTCCGCGCGGTTTCACCCCCGTGGCTCCTCTCCTGTTGGTCGTAGCGTGATGTTATATAGCCTATAACCTTCCTCGATAAATGGGCTATCTAACACCGAAAGAATTTTTCAAATCGGTCCAGTAGTTCCCAAGATTAGCGCGTTCAAACAAACAAACAAACTCTTCTGCTTGACCTCAATTACCTCTATTGGAAATTAAATTTAAATAATTAAATTTTGTTCGATACTCGAACGTATTAAAATCCCATTCTAAAACGCAATCAATAACGGAGTCGTAATTTTTAATCCTATTTACTTATACATATTATATGTTAAGAAGTGATTGATCGTGTATTTATGATTATCCGAATTATCATTATTAACCTACATTAACATTTAACTCCTTTAATTGCTTATTGCATTAAATAAACGATCTAACAACATTGAAAGGTTTCTACTACTTTTTGTTTTTATATACATATTATGTTTGAAAAGATTTAACAGTTAAAATCTGCAAACGGTAGTATAAGTCTAATTTTATTAAGTAAGTAAGTATGTACTTACCTTCTTATGAAATATGCAAGGGTGGAATAGGATAGAATAGTCAATAGGTACCTACTTGATTGTTATACAATTTGATAAAAGTATCTGAAGGGGCGAGCTTTAATATTGGGGAGATGTCGTTTGTATGTCATCATTTAATTGCAAGCCCTTTTTTATTGAAAACCTGTGTTGAAAACGATACTACTTTATGTTAGGAAGTGGTGCTTCTGAATCAATTGAAAAATACTGTTTGTCCATGTTTAATTTGGAAAGATTTATTTAGTTCGATAATGCAAATGCATGTAAGAAAATAATCTAGTGTACGAAAATCCATATTAATATAGAGCAATTTCATCATAGAAATAACATAAATATTAAAGTTTTATAATTTAATTTAGGGATAGATTCTATAATGATAGTAAACTCGTTTATTTTCTAAAATTATTTGATAAATCAAATTAACGATACAAGAGTAGATGACACCCACATGGAAAGTTTCTAGACAATCTAGCCTGGTTTCTTCTAAAAATAGTTCATACAATGTAACACATTATTATTGAAATATATTTGTTTGGTTTGTTGAAATATATTAGTAAAATTCCAAAAATACCACACTACGGAATGTGGTAGTACTCCATATACTACGTATGGCCGTATACTACGTTTCAATGCATTTTAATTCAATTCATTGGTAGTTACTTATCGTAATCATTGATGCTAAAACTTTCAACTCGCTACGTCGATACTTTTCACGTAAATTGCCTGAAATTAAGAGTACAAATTTCGCCAACTTTTTGATGGTTTGCCAAAAAAGATCTTTTCAAGTGTACGCTGCGAGGTGAAAGATCGGCGTAATGTAAACTCGGTCTATATTCGTCGGTAACACCGAGATACTTGGCAAGCGGCGCCTGGATGCTTGCCAGCTGACTCCATTTTGCCCAAAACGGGCGACTGGCGAACCCCTGTCATGTTCGTGTTTGTTTACGTAATAGGCCAGTACAAGGTCATGGCGGTGAATCAACAATTTGTTATTATGTAATTGGTGAATAAACTGAGCTTTACGCAATGTGTGTAGCTTAATTATTGAGCTTTCATTCGTGATTCACTCTACATCTAATACATAGAGCGTGATTATTATAATATGCAATAAGCACAACTAATGAACTATGAAGTTATATTTAAACAACATGCAATTAAATCTTTTCTCTTTAGAATTTATAATGTTTTTTCATACACTTCCGTGTGACAACTAAAGTTCGTGGTTGCTAGTTAATAAATAACAAATGCTATCTAATTAACCTTCACATAAATATAAACGTTTACAATTTGAATATTCATGTAAATTGTAAATCGTCGAAAACGTCATTTCTCACTGTTTTGTATTATGTAGGAAAATGTACGAAATAATATTTCGCATTGCGTCAACTCGATATTAATTTAAAATGTATTTTATATCGTTTTATCTCACGCTATATGATAAGACCTCACCTGATCGGCTGCGACCAATGCGAGAGATTTCATTCACGGATTTGTTATCATCTATTTTTAAATAATTACATTATATAGATAGTATATCATGTCAAATAACTACTTATTATTACGTGGCTTTCGTAATTTTATTTAATAATCAACAATAACAACTAATCGACACAGATATGTGGAGGTTTACGTTAATAATTGTGCGATTAGCAGAGCCAAACAGAAAATAATCTGGCATTCGTTTTGATTTTTGACCTATCTTAGACTTATTATTACGTACATGAAGTTAAATACAATTATGTATAAATATAAAGCTTTAACAACCAAAAAAAAAATACTCGAGTTCAAATTTATAAAGAATCGGAATTCGGAAGTACCGTGAGACCGAAACTGCATCAAATACAATGAAATACTACACAAATAAGCATATTCATACTAAGACTCCTCATCCTCATCCTATATACAATATAGTCATTTCACTAACCTTACCTTTACTTACCATTCCAGTGTTTCTGCGCAATGACGCTATTCTACTGCGCGCACTGGCAGGCGTACGTCACGGGCACCCTCAAGATGGGCCGCATTGACGTCACGGAGGCGCAGTACGCGATCATACTCATACACCTCATCTCCGCCACCCTCGGCCCGGAGGCTTGGGCCTATCAGGTAATGTGGACTTTGCTTATGCAATGATCTGGAAGTAAAGGCCTATTCAAACGAGAGAGACATATCCGCTACCGCCGTGGCCGTGGGTAAAGTACGATTCAAACTTAATGGCGGCTCGGAACATCGAACGATCTGATGCGCAGAAAACAATTTTAGATGTTACGGTTCGGATACCGCGCTCGTGCATTCGCAGCCAACTTCCGAACCGTCATTAAGTTTGAATCGAACTGTAGCAGTCTCTAAGTAATAAACTACATCAGAGACTTAATCGGGTAAAGATCGGGATCCTGATAACCACGGCGGTAGCGGATAGCTATCTGGTTTGAATAGGCCTTATGTAGGATTTAGTACCATCTATAAAATGTGTAAAAATAACCGAGTTGGAAAACTCTTCAAAGATACAAACTTTGTAGAAGTGAAAACAAGATTCATTAAACAAGTTTTCTTGGGTAACTAAAAGTTGAAGGTTGCATAGAGGGGTTAAATGTTAGTTATGAATAATTATAAAAACGGTTAGAAAAAGCAAGTGTTGAATACACGGATATTATTGTGATGTCACTTGTAATAGAAAAAGTGGATGTGTAATGACAGTCATATAATATGTAATAAATTAAAATGAATATACTGTATGATGATGATCAGCGCCAAAATTAAAAAGCATTTAATTCTAGAAAGCAGTAGAGATAAACTACGATAACATGGCGCGCCCCTCCAAAATTCAAAACGTTTGAAAGTATTTGTGAAAGTATTTACAATGCACCACCAAGATTCACAACGCATGTGTGCGTAATGAGACGGCCGTCAAACAAAAACAAATCCACGGATTTGTTGCTCGACTAGTCACGCTCTAATCGCTCATTATTATTAGTAATGGCGCTGCACTGACGTATTCTATGAAAACGACACGTGCGTTGTCTTGGGCGCTCGGCAACTTATGATTAGTTGACCAACAAATCTGGACGTAAAGTACTAAAGACGAATACGTACAACTACATACAAACTCCTTCGTAAGGATGTCACTACACACATTGAAACAGTAATTTGGAGGGGCGCGCCATGTTATCGTAGTTTATCTATAAATCCAACTTTAATATTTTATAGATGGTATCATAAATTCTTATTTAATTAAATATCTCTCAGTTTAAATACAAGTTTATTATAAATTTGTAGCGAAACTTCCTAGTACGTAATTTATATTTAGATTATAAGAATTGGTTTATTTATTTTATTCATCGTTTTATTTACTTTCTGATCATTGTAATTTATGTATTTTAAGTTTCTTCATCTATTAGAGTTGTTTTCGAAAACATTAATTTACAGCTGTTTAATATTTTTATTGTTTTATTTAAAAATACCCACATGAGATATTTTATTTTATTTAATCTTTAGTGTTGTGGATGTAGTGTTTAGGATAATGTAGTAATGGTAGTATTATATACTAATTAATATTTAATTGATTATCGATTATATAAGCTGTGGTTAAATGATGTATTAATATTTTATTATGTCATTAGTTATCAGTATTTAAACCTAATGTTTATTCTTTACGTTTTACAAAACGTGTCAATTAGTCTAATTACTTTATGAATTCTATTTATGTGAAGTGGAAATGAGAGGGTGCGGCCAGAAGTACTAAAAGTAGTATTGGAATTCGACATAACATATTATGCATTAAACTTTAAACACATAATAGAGCGATGGGTAAAAGAAACCACGATTCTGTAGATTATAATGTGTGAATTACCTCTTTCAATCAAAAGGAATCCAACTTTTAGGATAATATATTATTTTGGGTGGAAATACTTTTGGAAATTCGATCTCAGATCTGTGTAAAACTTGAACCTCGCAGTCAGATAGGTCTGTGAGAAAACTGAAATGAAATGAAATAAAATAAATTTATTTGTCCATTTATGTTTTACAATAAATGTACGACAGTGGGTCCCAAACTAAGTGAAATACGTCTTGTGTCTTGGGACCCTGAGTTGCGCTTTTTGGGGACTTTTTAAATCTGGAGATATCTTGTAAATCTATACATGAGAAAAATAGCTATTAATAAATAGCTGGGCGTTATAAAGTTGATACGGGGTGGTGGGATCCAGGTGGGGTCGTTGGAGGCGCGCTACTCGCT
>CAJQZM010012141.1:0-14117 GCA_907164665.1 Colias nastes | reverse complement strand
GTAGTTAGTTCTTTTTCTTAGATAACATCAAAACAAAAACAAAAAGCTATTCAAGGCCATTTTTTACTTAAAAACTAATTGAGATCAATAATTATTATTCAACTAGCGACCCGCCCCGGCTTCGCACGGGTGCAATGCTGATACTAAATACACTACAGAAAAACTGTGACGGTTGTATATAAAAACATAGCGGCCCGCTCCGGCTTCGCACGGGTATAAAATATATAGCCGGGCGGCCGGCCGGTGCCGCCGCAAACGCTACGTCCCGCAATTTTTAAATCTGTAATATCTTCGAAAATATTCACTTAAATCATACGGTGTAAAGGGCCATATAGATCTATATTAAATGAACAATGTATTCAAGGTATTTAATTGGTTAAGGATTAATGCTGTATTGGTTAAAATTGCATCGAAAATTAGCCATTATTTGTCGTAAAAAGTAAATGACAAAAAACAGTTATTGTGGGTTATACATAAGAGATAGACATATACCATCGCGGACTTTTCTGTAGACCTTTTCAATGTGTATAATACTTAGTACATTATTTTGATAAAACTCGTAGGGTTCAGCCTGCGTTTGCAATGTAAGCGGAAAAAATTTAATTTTTTACGACATCACATTAGAAACCTCAAAAATAACAGTACTTCTCCACTATTTAATGAATGTTATTATACATATAAACCTTCCTCTTGAATCACTCTATCTATTAAAAAAAACCGCATCAAAATCCGTTGCGTAGTTTCAAAGATTTAAGCGTACAAAGGGACATAGGGAAATAGGGACATAGGGACAGGGAAAGCGACTTTGTTTTATACTATGTAGTGATAAGGTTTTAGACAAAGCGGGCGGTAAGCTAGTCTAATATATAAAAACCTCGTGTCGCGGTGTTTGAAGTTAAACACCTCCGAAACGGTTTGATAGATTCTCATGAAATTTTGTGTTCTGAGAATGGGACATCTTTTTTTCAAAAGCCTAAAAGGCCTAAGTAGTAGTAGCGTTAGCTAGTATTATGTGGTAGTAAGTGATAAGAGTAAGGCAGAACAACGTTTGCTGGGACAGCTAGTTGTTTTATTGTTTTACTAGCGGTCCGCCCCGGCTTCGCCCGTGGTATATATTTACGTTTTCTCTCCATAAGAACCATCCTCGTACTTCAAGGAATATAATAAAAAAAGAATTATCGAAATCGGTCCACCCGTTCAAGCGTGATGCCGTGACCACGACCAAGGAAAACGGGTTTCATTTTTATATATATACTAGCGGTCCGCCCCGGCTTCGCCCGTGGTACATATTTCGCCATAAAAGGTAGCCTATGTTCTTTCTCAGGGTCTAAAGATTATCTGTGCCAAATTTCATCAAAATCGGTCCAGTAGTTTATGCGTGAAAGCCATACATACATACATACATACATACATACATACAAACCTTTCCTCTTTATAATATTAGTATAGATACAGGGTGTAATCGTTAAGTGTGCACAGGCGATTATTCCGTGATTATTGCAGATATCAAAAAACTTTATACTGATATCGAAAGCCCTTTACCTAATGAGTAAAATGACAATAATAACTTTTTAAAAATAAAACGGGAAATATCCAAAAAAGTTACATTAAACACTCATACAGTAATTCAAAAGTAATAATGCGCATAGAAATCTTCGTCACTGTTCGACAACTGTCATATTCCCGGAGCGTCCGAAGATGATATCTATATAGAGTGGTTAAATGCATTTTCTTCATGCATAATTTAGTCAAATTATATGTTTTGTGCTAAAAGAGATTAATATGTATTTGTAAGTAACGATTTTGTTTCGATAATTCCTTGTAAGTAAATTAGCGAGTATAACCCCACGATTGCGAATATATCTTTGTTGGATTGATTTACTTGGAAAATTTTATAGTACTTTTAAAGTGTCTTACTGAAACTGGTGTAATGATGGAAGAAAAGAAGGTTAAATAACACAAAATTTATATTGTATAAAATATGGTTTTCAAACACAGGTTTATATATTTAAACCATATAAATCTAATCATTAAAATCTCAGTTCAAAAGTATTTACAGTGATCATTCTTCAATATTATGACAATTACAAAAAAATAAAAATAAAAACAATCAAAATCAGGGATTATCTTTATTTCTGACATTTTACGTACATCGGAACTTTCATTATGCTCTTCTTCATTTTCACTTTCCCTACTGCCATCACCTGTGTAAATCATTTCATCGATTAATTCAATTCACCTTTAAAAACAAAACCAAGAGGCAAGAAGGGTATGTAATAGCAGCTCTATATAATTCCACACAGAGAGAACACGTGCAATCACCACCAATATTTAAAGACGACTGACGTATTTTTGAGTTTTTTGACTGACAGGCTACCGTCACAGGCCGATTTGTTTTTGATTGTGTATGACCGTGAATTGACTTCTATTTCTTTTGAACAAGGTGTAAAATGCAAGTGCGTTGTTTAGGGCTCTTACGATTCAATGATTCGAGTGTCTTCGGAAATACGACAATTAGCGAAGATTTGCATGCGCATTATTAATTTTGGAGTACTGTACATTGAATTTTCCATTTGAATTTGAGCATCCTTGCGTCTGTAAATAGCAAACATTTTTAAACACTGGTATGCTTCAAGCTTTTTTTTCAAATTATTGTTAAAGTTTTAAATTCTGTAGTTTTCGGTGCGAGACCTTTCTATTTAAATCATAATCGTTAATTTTGGAATAAATTTTGCTGTGAATTTAGTTTCTATTTATTTTTCAGATAATGTTTTATCTATTCGAGATGTATTAAAATTAGAAAAGAAAAATTAAATGAATAACTATCTTGCTAATACTAAAGGTAAGGCTTTAAGTTTATTAAGCAGCTTTGTTAGTCAACAGAGTCAATGTCATGGGAATATCATAAAATAAATATTTCTAGGTAGTTAGTTCTTTTTCTTAGACAACATCAAAACAAAAACAAAAAGCCATTCAAGGCCATTTTTTACTTAAAAACTTTTTACTTGAAAATTAATTTTTTACTTAAAAAATTGAGATCAATAATTATTATTCAAAGACCTACCTACCTTACTAGGCATCATATCAAATTTTAACTGATTTGGACCAAAAATGGATCCTTGAGACACACCACATGATGAATACAAATTAAACTTGCAAGTTGCATTCGATGATTGAATTATAATATGTATATGAGTTTATTCAGATATGTACTAAGTATTTAAAATTTTAAAACATCTGAATGAAAATGGATGTATTTTCTTATTAAAATAAATACCTAACATTAAATTTGTTTTGGGATTGGCCTATTTCTAAGTGTTTCCGTAGAAAATGTTAGTTTTTTTCATACAAGAATATATTATGTTACTAGCTTCCGCCCGCGGCTTCGCCCGCGTGGTGTTTTGATAAAAGGTAGCCTATGTTCTTTCTCAGGGTCTAAAGATTGTCTGTGCCAAATTTCATCAAAATCGGTTGAGAGGTTTAAGCGGGAAAGCGTAACAGACAGACAGAGAGAGTTACTTTCACATTTATAATATTAGTAGGGATATATGTATAAATAAATGAAATAACCAAAGCACATTTCAATATCATTTAATAAAATTATCTCTCTTAACTTCTTAGCTTAACTTCAAAGGCATACCTCTACACATATTATGAGTCTTTACTTCAGTTAGTTTTAAGCACATTTCTTTAAAACCAAACATTTTAAATTATCTATTTAAGTAATATTATAAAGGTTCGTTTATTTCCTGAACCGCGGGGCAAAGCTAGTTTATAAAAATGTTTTAATGAGCTTTTCTAGCATTTTCCTTTGTCCTTTCTCCAAATAATAACACTTTGAAGAATGTAATGACTGGTGATTCGATAAACAAGTAAATTGGTACGGCGAGGAAGAAGGACAACCATACGATGCTCAGATGGTGCATCAACTGAAATAATATAAAAAAAATATTATGAACAACATAATAAAACAATATAATGATTGTGAAACTTATCTGTATATGAAGAAAGATGGAATCTCACTTTCCTTACTTCTATTGCTTTAAAATTAAATAATATAATGTGTTTTCAATTTTAAATGATTGTGAACCTAATATCTCTATACTAGCTTACCGCCCGCGGCTTCGCCCGCTTTCTCTAAAACCTAATAAATTATATACTAAAACCTTCCTCTTGAATCACTCTATCTATTAAAAAAAACCGCATGAAAATCCGTTGCGTATAGTTTTAAAGATTTAAGCATACAAAGGGACATAGGGACAGAGAAAGCGACTTTGTTTTATACTATGTAGTGATGAAGAAAGGTAGAAGCGCTCTTTGATAACTTCAGTTAGGGAGCGTCCATAAATTACGTGAGGTGTTTTTGTCCATTTTTTGACCCTCCCTCCCCCTCTGGTGAGATATCATGAGATTTTATTGAACCCCCTCCCCCATCCCCCCATCTCACGTGAGATTTTTCAAAATGTGGGTTTCTTATGTTTATGTGTCATTGTAAAAAGAAAAAAAAAATGCTTCGTGCTTTTGTTTACGATTAGTTAAAAATAGTAATTAATATGTATTGCTGAAAGTTATAATAAGGGCCGTTTTTTCAATGCTTGGATAAAACTTATCCGTCCAATAAAGTATTACACGATAATATTAAAATGTCACGTAAACTGTCAAATACGGGCAATTAGAATACGATTTGGATTAAATGGACCAAAAGAGTATAATTTGTTTTGTTTCAATAAAAAAAAAATTGCGTGATATTTGCCGACACCCCCCCTCTCCCGTAAGGTTAGATGAGATTTTACTCGACCCCCACCCCCCCTAAAACAACTCACGTAATTTATGGACGCCCCCTTACCATTGTTATGATGTATCTCTATGCAAAACACTTTGATAACAACCATTATACTAATTACTTACATACATCACCTCTTATTACCTACATTGATTACATTATCCATACTTAGATAATATACTTAATACTTAATATTATAATATTATAAATGCGAAAGTAACTCTATCTGTCTGTCTGTTACTGGTACGGGAGCCACGTGCAAAATGCAAATTTGGTTCATTATTTCCTCTCAAGAGATAATTCGTCAGACGCATCAGAGTATAGTATTATAAAGCCTCGTGAACGTCAGCTGGCGCTCGGTTGGGGGGGTGAGCGGTTGTAGCCTCCCACGCACGTAGGAAAAAAAAATACATTCATTCATATCCTCTCAGCTAAAAATTTGTCAAATTGTAGCTAACCCAATATCCCAACGAAAAAAAATAATCAGCTGGTTACAACATGGTGTATTATACGTCAGCTGGTGACTCGAACATGAAAAAAAAAAAATATTTTCCGTGATTTCCTCTCAAACAAAAATTTACCTGATGATAGCTTATATGTAACTATGGATAAATATATAGGTCAGCTGGCTGTATCTTGGTGGAAAAACCGTCAGCTGATACTTTGAAAGTTATTACATAGGAGTTAGACAGAAGCATCTATTGCCAATTTATATGCAACAACTGACTAGGTTTTCCTGGACTTATTGCTAGCTGATTTTTTTTATTTATCGCATCAATATATTAACAATCAGCTAACAAATTTTCATCTGGGAGGAAATGACGTATCTTTAATTATAATCGTTATTTTAAAAATTCAAGCAACACACGCTAGCTTAATATAGACAGTAATAAGGTACGCTTGGAGGTGGTTAGTTGTGCGCATGATCGGGGTACTACGGCCCTTTTGTGTAAAGCATTGTGAAAGATTTTTGGGAGAAGTAAGAAAGAAGGGGACTAACGTGCGTTTAGTATAGACGAGCATACGTAATCATTCGAAAAGAATATTCAAGAAGCCTTATTGAAGAAGCATTATTAGTTCGTCTTAGTGATTGCTCGTATGATGGGTCGTGTCGATACTTTACTATTTTATAGGCAAAGGCGTGGCTTGCATTCAGCCACATCGGTAAACATGTTTTTACAAATATTATAAACTGCATTTAAAAATAACTATCATATCATCAAATTCACATAACTACCTAAAAGTGTAACAAATATGAAATAACCCACTAAAAACATTAGTTAACTATAATTATTTAAAAAATAATAGTATAATATATAATTAATAAAGTTATTACTTATCTTTTACGGGGACTTATGTTGATGGAATTCCACGTATCTCGATGATTTTGTTAATGTGTCGTTCTATTCGAGACACCAGCTGACGTATAATACACCATGTTGTAACCAGCTGATTATTTTTTTTCGTTGAGATATTGGGTTAGCTACAATTTGACAAATTTTTAGCTGAGAGGAAATGAATGAATGTATTTTTTTTTCCTACGTGCGTGGGAGGCTACAACCGCTCTTCCCCCCAACCGAGCTCCAGCTGACGTTCACTAGGCTTCATAATACTATACTTTGATGCATTTTACTAATTACCGCTTGAGAGGAAGTTGGTCATAAAATCTGTTCCTGGCTCCCGTACCATACTCAATCACGCCTTAACTACTGAACCAATTTGCATGAAATTTGGTATAGAGATATTTTGATACCCGAGAAAGGACATAGGCTACTTTTTACCCCGGGACATAGGATAGGGAACGGGAACTATACAGGTTTTTCTTTGACTGCGCGGGCGAAGCCGCGGGCGGAAAGCTAGTGCTTTATGAATCTAAAATCGTCCAAACTATCGACTATTAAATAAATAAACGTTTATTGTCAACATAACACAAATACACCAGAGCATGAGATTTTACACAATATAAACATTTAGCAACACACATATAATACACACATTAAATTATTTATCATCAATAAGTAATTATCATCAAAATATGTATTCATATAATGTGGGAAGGTACTGGGCATTTTCACGTTGACAAAAGGGACCAACTCAGTATTCGGCACGAATGATAATAAAACCATTCTTCATTCAGATTAATTCAACCAGGCTTAAGATTTCGTGCCACTGAAAATCAGTGGCACGAAATCTTAAGGCTCAAAAACTAAAAAAATAGAATAATAGGAAGACACTATAAATTGCCGTTAAAGATTTCTGGGAAAAGATACCAATAAAATAGAAACTACTAACAAAATTAAATGACGAAACGTGAGACAGCTGCGTCTTCGTGCCCTTGATGTAGTGTATGATGCTGAAATGTACCAAGAACACCCCGTACGTCAGCCGGCTGGATGTTTTCCACCCTCTCCACTCGATTATGTCGCAAAATGTGTCTGAAATAAAAAATAAAAATTCGTAGGTATTACTTACAGTTAAAATTTTACCATCGACATTCGTCCAAATCCTTTCAAACTGCAATTTACTTGCTCTTTCTACTATAATATGTACATCCTTTTTACACTTAACACACAATGTTCCCAAAAGTTTTATGCAAGACCATATGAATTTATATTCATTCGTCTTTATATTCATTGATTCATAAACTTTTTTTTTTTATATCTTTATTTAATACGAGAGTTTGATCATACTTGATCATGTCACTCTCAAAAATAAAATCAAAACATAACAAAACAGATTATTCTAACAGTAAAGCATAATAATTATCTACCGTCTACTTAAACCTAAGGATACAATTTTAATTAATTTTCTTGCTTCATTTGAGGTCGGACAAGCTAAGATCAATTAATACTGCAATATGAATGTTTTCTTGGGTAAGCAAACTCTCTAATAGAAAAATCTTAGGTTTTAAGCTTTGACAATTCCATTGAATAACGTTTAATTTTAAATAACAATTTTTATCCATTGCTAAACTTAAATACACTATCTATAATGTTCTTAACTAACGGCCAATCTGATATGTTCTCTACCATCAAAAGTATAATCCATTCAATGCATGTTTTTATCAATTTACTTATTTTAGCTTGCCAACTAAGTTTATTCAAAAATACTATGTCTTTCAGTTTCAATAACAACTCGCTAAAGCTAATTCTATCACTAGATGCCGCCGCCTGATCATCTGGTTTTTCGTCTATAATTTCTTGTTCCGATGCCGATGATGAAAAATCCCAATCCAATACCGATTTTTTTTGAAAATTATATCTGGTTTTTATTCTTCTCTTTTTAGGTACAGCTTTCTCTTGTTTTTGTGCGTGAATTTCAACTTTTGTTTTAACAATATCGGCATAAGAAGGAGTATTGTCGGAAACTTTAATCGGTGTTGAAAATATATTAGAATTTAAATCAGGTGGAGGATCTTCCGATTCTTTTTCGGGTTCAATCGCTGTTTCGGGCGCAACGTAAAGCGTGAGAGCTTTTCTATAAGTGCAACTGAAATCTGCCATTATGTCACGTATTTTATGTTCTTTAATGTACATCGGACAAGTTTTAGAAAGCGCCATATGCTTACCACCGCAATTAATGCATTTGAACTCCATTGTATCGCAATTGGCGTGATATCCACCGCATTTAGGGCACACTACTTTCGACGACGGGCATCTTTTAATCGTGTGACCTAGTCTCCAGCACTTTCGGCACTGTGAAACCGAGTGTATGTATTTTTCTACATCTACCCTCAAACCGTGTACATAAACGCAGGGGGGTCTATACGATCCTTTAAAACATAAACGAATGGTCTCGCAAAGTTCCCAATTGTCTCCTTCTCTCCGCCTACATCTCTGAACAGACACTAACTGGGCTGGATAATCACATTGTACTCGGCTTTTTATTTCTTCATCATTTAGTTTCAATTCAACATTTCGTATCACTCCATATGTATAGCTAACTTCCATGGCCTGTTGTACTTTAAAGCCCTTTTCTTGTAGATACGTTGATGATAATATTTTATCAGCATGGGAATGTTCGTTAAATACAATGCGAATACGATATGGATTCAGATATTTAATTCTTATTACATTAGATATATTCAGCTCTATAAACAACTTAGCCAGTTCGAATTGCTTCGGCATTTTATCTGGGTGGGATACATAGACTTCAATTTTCTCATTATTGGTATTTCTCTGCTTTTTTTCCTTCCCTTTTACAACTTGCCACTCATTCTCATCCTTTTCTCTCTCCCTTTTCCTCTCTCGTCGAACTCCCATAATACCATCATCTTCGATATCATCAGATTTTTTACAAAGTTCTATAGCCGTCTCCATACTTTCGTCCCGCAAAATATCACTATCATTACCATCAATAAAGTCTTTCCTAGAAACCGTTTCTTCATATTCACTCACACACACACTGTTACTGTCCGCATGCGACATGCTGGCGCCGTGCGCTGTGCACCGTCACGCTCGAGCGCGTCCGTGTTTATAAACAAAAGCAAAAGAATATCCCGCAAAGAAAACTAGACGCGACCACTCGCACGAACGCCGCGACGAGACTGGATTCATAAACTTAGTTTAACGACTGTTTTCAAAAATATACATAAAATCAATAACATTTAAACAGTGAATGATGACAATATTAGCAAGGTGTTAGTAACCTTACTGCCTTAGTAATTGAGACACTACACACATTTAGCTATAATTTTGATAGGTACGAAATAATATGTACTTTTTTTGAGTTACAGATACAATGTTTCTAAGAAAATAAGTAAATATTAAGATTACCATAATTACCTTCAAACCTAAACACCATGCCCAAAACCATGAACGCAATCATAGAACCAAATAATACTCTATTATACGCAGCATGTAACATCCTGAGTTCTACAGACGCTCGGGGTCCATCTTTGTAGAAAACTGACCCACTGTACATGATAAGTACGCAAAATACAAGTGTAAGCCATAGGAGTACACCTAGTATCTGTAATTGAAATAAAACAGTCTTACCACAAAAAAACTTTAGAGTTTATCTTTAAGCGCGGGTTCTCTTTAATCTGGTGTAGTCGTATTTCACATAGACAATTACTATTAAAGTGACAGATCCCAGGTTTAAAGTTAGACTGTGTTTAAATTGTTGTGTGGTAGGACCATAAATCCTACTAATATTATAAATGCGAAAGTTTGTGAGGATGTGTGTGTGTGTTTGTTACTCTTTCACGCAAATACTATTGAACCGATTGCAATGAAATTTAGCACACATATAGAGGGTAACTTGGTTAACACATAGGATAGGTTTTATCTCGGAAATCCCACGGGAACGGGAATTACGCGGGTTTTTCTATGAAAACGCGGGTGAATTCGCGGGCGTAAAGCTAGTATTTAAAATAAATTTAATAAACTTAATAAATGTTGGCTGTAGGGTCACATTCAAAGGAATAAAGAAGTGCTTTTGAATTGACATATTCTATAATGATCATTGATGAATGATGAAGTCATGTTTTTTTACTATTATGTGTACATGTATTGTGAGATGCAAAGGTCTTGAATTTTGAGAAAACAAACCATTAATCATATTATATTAATTTGCCAGTAAATAAAATCAGCGTTAAAAACTTTGTTAAATACGTACGCACGCTTCGAAGTTCTATAAATTATGTGAGCGTATAAGCTGTGTAATAAGGATTAAGGAATGAAATTATCGGTTACCTATCTTAATCTCGAATTTTAATATTCCGTATATCATAACCCCGAAAACGTTTGGACATTTTGTCATAACCCCGAATTTTAAAGTTTCGTAGTAAGTTTTGTTTGCCATATAATCGCAACTCCGAATTTCATTTGCCCATTTCTTCATTTGTACGACGTTTTACAATCCAGACGAATGAGTTCCAGACATACGAAATCTAAATGCACAAACCGTAATCCATATGCACGAAAGCCAGATTTTTAAAACACAAATTTTTGAAATACAGTTGATTGATATTCAGACAAACAATGTCCAGATTTTTTTAATTCAAATAAACGATATCCAGAAAAACGAAATCCTTCCAGAGAGTCGCAGCACGAACCTAACCTTACCTACTGAATAGATTTTAACACTTAATCCTTTCTGTAATGGGCAAGTAAAACAATAGCGAGTCGGTTCTGGCACTCGCCGGCCGCTGCCGCGGCACTGTATAATAGTTTATCTGTTATACGAATATTATATGGGAACCAAATAAAAAGATTATGAAAATTTGGTAGTAGTTTATTTGGAAAATGGTACGATGGGAAACAAAAAAAAGTATTCTGAGAATCTGGCATAACTATATCTGAATTATGAGAATACGGGAAACAAAAAATACTTTTTAAAAATCTGGTTTTGGTGCATCTGGAAATTGATTCATCTGGGAAATTAAAAAAGGAATTTTAAAAAGTTGTCATTCATTACATCTGTCTTTTAAAAGTTTTAGCAACCGTTTTCGGGGTTTTAAGATTCGGGTAATAGAAATTCTAGTGTTTAACAGGTTACCGAAATTATCGAATTTAATAACTCTTTCTTTTCATCAATTTATTAACTATGACTTTATAAAATATAGCTTGCTACAACACCTAGTACCAATACTTAAAAACACCTTATCAAATCAAAGAACACAAATGGTACGTACCTTATTTTTCTTGAATTGGATTTTAGTCTTCTGGGCATTGTATATGAAGGATCCGAGTACCATGCCCATGGCAAAGCATGAGGTATTATTGTAGAACAGAACATAGAGTTTAGTGAACGTCGGGCTGTTTTGAGAACGAAATAGTCTGTAAAAGATAAATTTGTATTCACTAATTATTATGAAAAGGATAATATTTAAAAATTCGTAGATCTAGTCGGCAGTTTCTTCCTAATTCATTTTACTTGGTATATTATACTTGATAGTATAGGATACCGATATAAAAAAACCTTCACCGAGATGCTTATATTTTAATGAAACATATTTTATATTAAAGTTAATATCTTAAATATATTGCAAATCCAGAATAAGATTACCTAATTAATTGTTAAAAAAAATATTTTTATACATTTCACCGGTTTGATTATTAAACAAATTCTATACCAAACGAAAGGTTGAAGCCCACGGGATCTCAGACTATTGACGGTTTTTGAAAACACATCAAAATATGTGTAGCCCCAGCTCCACCTATTTTGATATATATCCAACAGAACATATATTTTTCCTGTTTGTTATGGATAGACTCAAACTATTTCATCAAGTTTTAAACTTTTTCATTTGAAAAAATCTACATCATCAGGAAGATAGGTTGTTTCTATCGATATATTTTAGTTAGTTTAATATATCGATAGAAACAACCTATTTTTTTTATTAGTTAGTTTATCTAACGTCGTCACTCGCCACAGATTATAGGTAGGTAGTTAAATTTTGTAAATGTGTATGTGTTACAGTCAAAACCCTTAACCAGTCAATAACCTTATTGACCGGTAAAATTAGTCAATAAGGTTATTGACCAAGGGCGTCGGTCAAAATCCTTATTGACTGATTTTATCTGACAAAATCAGTCAATAAGGATTTTGACCGACACCCTCAGTCAATGACCTTATTGACTAATTTAAAGAGCAGACATTCAGTCAATATAGATTTTGACTAACGTACCCAGTCAAAACTGATATGGACTGATTAGAAAGTCAAACGTTGAGTCAAAACTCTTAAAAAGTTGGAGTGGTTTCAGTTTTGGTTGATTGCAGTGTTTAAATTTGAGGGAAGTATGACTGTACTTTGAGGAGTTTGGGTACGTTACAGTTTACAGACCTCAAACAATACCCCGAATTAATTAATAAAACACAAAACTCTTAAATTCAAATTCAAATTCGTTTATTCAATCAAACTTAACCTAACCTTAACCTAAAAATTGGTTGTCTGTAAAGTCAGTTTACTGATGATAGTTGAACGTGACAACGTCCGATTGTGCTTCTTTGTCGCTCGTTCCGCGCTCTCTCTTGCACTTCAAGCCTTACATGGAACGCCTCAGAGCGAGGTAACGCCGCATGAGTCATGTTTTTTCGTGCGTGCAGCCGGCTCTATCGAATTATAAGACGTTGTCACGTCAAAAAGTTTTATGAACCTTTTTAAATGATTTTCTAGTATAATTTCACTAACTTCCTTAATTTTTTATGAGTTTTGACTGGGCACGTAGGTCAAAGCCTATATTGACTAAATGTCTGGACTTTAAATCAGTCAATAAGGTTATTAACTGAGGGTGTCGGTCAATAACCTTATTAACTGATTATTTATCAGATAAAATTAGTCAATAAGGGTTTTAACCGACACCTTTAGTCAATAACCTTATTGACTAATTTTACCGGTCAATAAGGTTTTTGACTGGTTAAGGGTTTTGACTGTAACATAATATGTACTGGCAAGTGATAAATAAATAAATAAATCTCACTCAGGTGACAAAGGCATGGTCCCCTCCAAATCATAAACCCACACATGCACAACTGGACTCACACATCCAACCAGAAACATAATAAAAATACACAGGTTTCTAAACCGCTTCTGTGTAGCCAAATACACTATGAGTCCTATTGTATATATTTGTAGTTCTGCTGCTAAATGCCTGTAATGTAACAAATTTAATAAGAACTTCATCACAAAATATATTTAATAATATTTTACATGTTCACAAAAACACTAACTTAGTGTTTAACTTAACACACACGAGTAGGTGCTAGACATTATGACACAAGGAGCAGAAATAAAACTGAAATTATTTCCCGGCTATCTTTGACTGGCAACCCAGTCGATATATTATATTCTCCTAATTATAAATATGCATAAAATTTTGGTTATAGCAAAAAAAACTATGAACGCACTAATCTTGCGGTGGGATCTTATACTATTAACAGTTTCTGATATCTAAATAGTATTTTAAAAACTTACCAAGTTTCAATAGCGCATTTATTGCCCTCTATGAAATTGTTGACATACAGTAAATGTGACCACCAATATTTTCTACAGTCATTGGAGATGGGTGTTATAATCTTACCCCAGAATGGACCTGATCCCAAATGTCTGAACCAGGTCATCACGAAGCCTAGGACAACTGCTAGACTTGGTGTAAGCCTGGAAAATCGTTATCTTTAATATAGGTATATTATAAAGCTGGATATTTTGTTTGTTTGATTGTATGCGCTAATCTCAGGAACTAGGGTCCGATTTGAAAAAAATATTTCAGTGTCAAAATGTCCTACTTATCGAGAAAGGAATAGGATATATTATTATACAGTGTGTCCGGACATGACATACCGATATTTGAAGGGGCTATTCTCCAGGTATTTTTATCGACAATTCAAC
>CAJQZM010012139.1:0-21657 GCA_907164665.1 Colias nastes | reverse complement strand
GTATAAATTGCTTCATAATCTGCTTCACCATAATTCAATCAAAATGATACCAACATTTTAATAAAAATATAATTGAAACCGCAACATAATTAAAATCATATTAGAAATATTATTGAGAAAAATAACAATTACGAAATCTTAATACCTCAATAAGCGGGAACGTTAAATTTGACATAATAACAACGTAATCACTTAAAATTGCACAATGATCAACTAATAACCGGACATAAAAAGTCCAGCGAATAATCTATAACGCTTTTTTAAGTTTACTTTCATTTTTCTTACAATTCATAATGTGTTTCAGTTTTATTGCACACACTTAATGCTTTAGAAATTTAAGTTTGCACTTTCGCTCGAGAATGTTTAAAAACACAAGTGCTCAATTTTCAATTTAAATTTAATTCTACGAAAGAAGGAGTAAGTTTATTTTGCATTAATACTTTAGCAACGTTTCAAATTAAATAAAGATATATTCTAAATATTTTAATTATAAACATTTGTGTTTATTTCTTAATCACGCTCTTTTACTTGAATAATTTTTTTATAAGATAGGAAGACACAGTCTAAAATAGAATGAAGGCCACTTTTTAAAAGTTTATAGATCCGTTCCGATTATTTGACCCAATGTCATCTGGTTCCAATCTAAGCAAATATTTGACTTTGGGAATCAATACCTTACGATGCATTTATATCCAACGAGCGAATGCTCATTCTAACCCCCCTATGTCAAATTATTTTAGTGTAAACAGGCGTAGAGCATTCTTTCGTTGTTCTTAGACCTTAGTGCGTTCGAAAAGATTCTGTGCAATGTTAGAACGAAAACTCGTATTAAGTGTTGTTCAGTATTAGAATACTGAACAACACTTAATACGAGTTTTCGTTTACACTAAAAGATCACGAAAAATTCTCTTGCTCTAGCTCTAGCTCTACCATTACATGAAAAGATAGAACAAATAAATTTTTTTTTTTAATATTTAATCTATACTAATATTATAAAGCTGAAGAGTTTATTTGTTTGAACGCGCTTATCTCAGGAACTACTGGTGCGATTTGAAAAATTCTTTCGGTGTTAGATAGCCCATTTATCGAGGCAGGCTATAGATAGCCTATAGCCTGCCTCGATAAATATATATAGATATATCATCACTCTAAGACCAACAGGAACGGACCAATGCGGGTGAAACCGCGGGGAACAGCTAGTGGTAATATATATGATTTTTAACCGCTTAGCAATAACGTGCGCTTTCCACTGAAAATTACATGACTAGTGCTAGCCTAGTTAACTGGGATGCCTAGAAAAGTTTTCACTAACGCATGCAACTGTGCTCAGCGGACAGTAAGATCTTCTTGCACTGAATAACTGAGTAATGAAGTTAAATCACCACAAAAACAGTACACAGATCTCCTTTCTCTAGCATGTTATAAATTTATTACGTGTGTTCCATAAACTTTGTTCTTAGAGAGATAATATCCGCGGTGTGTCGACTGTCGTGTTGATACGAATTTCCTTGTCAATAATTATTAATTAATCTCTTAAGTATTAGCAATATTATTTATTTAAAACGATATAATATTTTGTAAATTTAACTGATTTTCACTTTGAAGTGGGTAAATTTTTCGAAATGTTTTATATGATATTAATGATACAAGACAGATTGGTAGAAACATGCAAAATTAACAAATTTACTTTATTCTTTTAGATTGACCCTTAACACAGTTCCCACAATAGGAACTAACTTTTCCAATAGAGATCAAACCATCTGTCGAGCATTAAAATCAATTGGGTATAGCAAAAAGTGGTTTATCACTGAGCCCGTGCAATGACCTTGTACACAATGGCCTGGCCTTACTGCCTCTGCATCATTTTATTTTAGTCACACGTCACTGTCGCTTGCTATACAATAGGGCAATATAATAGGGCTTATGTTAAAAAAAAGTATGCACATTCCTCTGGTAATATAGCATAGGAATTTGTAGAGATCATTCAAAAGATTACGTTTTTTGAAAGTGTAAAACTTCAAAAAATAATTGGCATAGAGACAGAGAAAGCTTTGATAAAGATTAAACACTATGTGACTAAAACATGCCTGTTACTAACCCCAACTCTTAGTACTCTTTCCTTGAATTAAAACAAGAAGAAATACGATTTATGATAATTGATATATTATGTATTGCCTTATCAAATCTCAGAATTACATTCACTTCGAGTCGAATATTGTCTGCAACACTATTGACTTCGGTTAAATGCCAAGGTGAACCTCTTATACAATCACCGTGTTCAGACAATAAGTTTGTTATTAATACATAAAAAACAGAATAAATAATATTGCTGAAACCCGATTATTTGCTCTTTTCATATATATTAATAGAAAGATAGTCTTTACAATAAAGCCATAATTGGCTCGATCATTACATTCGCTGCAAGCTGTTCAATTACATTAAGTCTCGTATTAACAAGAAACAAAATTAATATACAACTAAAATCTGATTATGAAAGTAATAAAAAGAAACAACACATAAAAATCAAGGCTACATAGAGCCATAACACTCGTGGATTTAACGCTCATTCTAAATTATTATGGCATCGTTTCGTCATCCGAGTAACGTTGGGCAAAGAAAAAGTGAATCGAATCGGCTGATTGAAGAATTATGTTTACAAAACATTAAGGCGTGGTTGCGTCGGAGTCACGGCGACTCGAAAGTCAAACCGCGGAACGAAAGTGAAATTGCTAGCAGATCTTTCGCACAATATGGGGAACACTCAAATAAAATATACCGTCATTGTTGCGACCGTAACAAAACTATTGGAATCTCAGTCGAACAAAAACCCTAATAGATATATAATGACGAAAATGACTCTAATAAAATCTTCATGTTTTTTATCACGTTTAGTACGTATTTGGATGTAAATGCAGCAATTAAGCGAGCTTATCTTTATTTTAATGAGCGTAAACTGTATTTTATATGGAACGTTCATGCTTTAGATATTATATTATCTACAAAGTTATACAACAAATTTCTCTTTTTGTAATGTAATAGGCCTTTGTGCATAATTTTAATTCAGCTTTTCTCTATATCTTTAAAAATAGAGAGACTTTTTTATCGTTTCCTTTATTGACTTTTATCGCCATAAATTACCTAACTCACTAATTTTATCTATAAAATGATAGTACTAAATTATATATTAAATCGCAAAAGATGAAATGGCTTAAAGTTCCTACTCTCGCTTTGCCACTCTCTTTTTCAATCCCAAAGAACACCTTAAATAGTTAGATAATATGAAAATTAATTTATTTATAAGAATATACTCACTTGTCCCTTAGATATAATAAAGAACGTGTCTCCTCTGGCTCCTTGTCGTATGATGTAATCACCGTTTTGATAATGTGTTTCTTCCAATACATCAGATATTTTGATCAGCGTGTCTTCGGAAAGATTCTTGAAGATCGGCACACTGTAAAAAAACAAATAACAATTAATTTTACAAAGATAAACACGAATTATAAAGATGTATGTAAGGGATCATACTAGAGTTATTCTTGAGTATACATATGTATAGTCGTATTGTGTCTATCACAAAGAATTTGCACCACATACTATGTTGTTATAGCTATAACAATTTGCGTAGCTACGCAAATAAAAAAAACTTTATGCCTTCTAAGGAGGTTCGCATTGGTTTAATTTTTAGTAATAGTTACATTTAAAATTTAAATCAGAGATAATCTATATTTGTTGTCGCTAATAGCATATGCTTTTAAAAATAAGGAAAGAGTATCTTAAATGCCAGCAGTTGATATTTATTTTATTTTAATGTGTTTAAAACATATAAATTAATTGAGTTCAGTGTCAAAGTAGAAGATCCTTTGTAGATTATCTGTATGTTTTATCTTAATAATCCGAAATACGATCAAATGTATTGTCTACGTTTATGGTTTTTCATAAACCCTTTTTAAGTTTGCGTAGTATGAATGATTGTTTTCCCCACAGGTTTTCCCACATTAAAGTATCGAGTTATTTCCCAGAAATATTTTTATAATTTTAAAAGAAATAATATCAGCCATACGCCTATACGCCTGTTTGATACTAATTGAATCTATTTATAAGCATAAAATTACAAAATTGTCAATTTGTACCTATATTGCACAAATTCGATTTTGAGAGAAGTCCCTTCGGTTCTTTTTACGGAACTAAACATTCTGTCAGTATACAGCTACTGTGCTATTTACCTTTTATAATATTGTACGCGCAACCTTACACATTAAACTCAATTAGTACCACCACACTAAAAAAATATCTTACAGCAATTAACTATTAGCACTGTAATACTTAGGTACGTATTTACATAGCCCATTTACACATAGTAAACTAGTTAGAAAGCTTATTAAAACATATATTGTAATATGATTGGATATTGCATTGCAGATTGCCACCTATTATTCCGCTCATGCATGCAATTGTGTTGAAACATCGTAGGCCTCGTTTAGTAACTGTAGGTACTGTTTTTTAATTTAAATAATAATAATTAATACAGCTAAAAATGTTTAACTCATGAAATTGTTAAATTATCACCAATCCTTGATAAGTGTACAAAGTTTGAATTAAATCTGTCCGTTTAAAGTGGTTCAAAATCGAGTCTAAGGGAGTTGGTGGTTATATACTGATATGTTATTACATACAAACACATACATATGACGCTAATAAAAGCATGTTAAAAATATATACAAATATTAGGTAGTACATCAGTACCAAATAATACTCGATTTTATGGAAATATTGAAGTTAATTTTTAAACATTACAGCAGGTTTTCTCTGAAAGGGACTTTTATCTCAACGCCAAGGTAATTAAAACGCATTGAATGTACAGACATTCAATGCGTTTTAATTACCTTTAATTGAATTAAGTCACAAAATATTCAATTAATTAATAAAAATGTTTGTATCTATGCATGTTCTTTAAATGTGAACGGAACATTTCACGGCCATCAAGTATAAAAGTAAAATGTTGTTTGAAGGACATTTAAAATTGTATGTGCGAACTCGATACATTTACTATTTGTGGGTTTTTGTTATTATTCACGAGACCCTAGATCGTATACGAATTTTGTTTTTCTTTTTTACGCCAACATTTATCTTATAACAAAAAAATCACATAGAAACATCTATACTTACTAATATTATAAAGCTGAAGAGTTTTTTGTTTGTTTCAACGCGCTAATATCAGGAACCACGGGTCCGATTTGAAAAATTATTTCACTGTTCGATAGTCTATTTATCGAGAAAAGCTATAAACCGCGGCCGCGGGGCACCGCTCGTAATTATTTACCATATTCGAATATTTGTCATATCAGTTTATTAAAATTTTAATTAATCACATCCTTTCATTTTTGAATATGTAAAATGTATTGAAGCACGAAATGTTCCATTCGACGGATCAACGATTATTGTAAATTTATAATTTATTAACTTATTTATTCACAATTAAACACGCAAAGAGCAAAAACTTGTTAATAAAATACAAACGCGTTCTCTTGGTCTATTTACCCAAATATATCAGTAGTAAATTCTTTAAATTATAAATAGATCGCATATTTATAAAGACATTTAATATCGCATGTGTAATCAGGCGTAAATTTATTCACATTCACTTCACATGTGAAATAACTAACAAGATATCAGCTGGCAGTTGGTGCATCTTTTTTCATGTTGAACACATGATATTTATATAAACTGACTATAAACTGATTTTAAAGGATATTTACATTGCTATTAATAATTTTTCTAGGTATTTTCTATTGAGTATGGGACAAATAAGTCAAACATCTGTTACCTTGATGGATAATGATTCTATGCATTTGATCAATGTTTTTTATTTTCGTGAATAGTGAGAATATAATATTTTTGAGCTATTTAGTCTTCTTTAAAAACACCACATAATTCATTTGTCTGAAGTTACATATTCATGAAATTACATTGAATATGGCATCTCTTATTAACAAAAAAAGAGCGTGTGTGCCGAGCACATGTGTCAAAAGTTGAACTTCTTTGGCAAGATTCAATCTCAAATCTTCGCCTTACTCCATGACGTGACGGTATTGCTGTGACGCGACCTTAAAAATTTTACTCTCAACGCGTCCACAGTATTACAATAATTAGGAAATATTGTACCTAATACTGTGACGCGCCTAAAGAAGTTTCACTTCAAGAAAATTGTTATGATGCATTTCATTAGGTTAAATATTGCATGTCATGTTTCTATCATAACATTTCGTCGTTCATCTGTAAATAATATCTTGATTGCGTCAAAAGGTTATTGTAAACAGCTGTCGTTACAATCGCTATTGCTGTTTGTTTATCATTGTCAAACAATACCTTTATTCTTGTAGTATAGAAATATACATATGACGTATAAATAATTATTTAATTGTAACAATACAATTTGTCTGGGAAACACATGATACAATTGTTTTACATGAGTATGATGTAATGTTTGCGTAGAATTGCAATATTTTTTACGGAGAAGATTGTTTAATTTAAACTTTCATGAAGCAATACAAGAAAAAGTTTTCTTTAAATTTTAAATAAAAATAAATGTATTTTAAACTCAATAGAATATTGTTAAGAAATTAAGTTTATAAGTATGAGACAGAGAAAAGCTTGTTATAAAATCCAAAATATAATGTGAATATTCACATATTCTATGGAATATGAGCTCATATTATTTCTATAAATAACTTGCGGCCTACGCTGCGATAAATATTATTCAAAATAAAACCCAAAATGAAGGGTTGAACAACGAGGTACAGTAATGAACGACAACTCCATTAACCTTTTCAAATTGCATAAAATTCATTAGGACAGCGTAATTGTAATTGCGAATTATTAGCATCACATATAACAGAGTAATTGCTGATATATTTACATGTAATATAGTGTGGAAAATGTACGTGATAATGTGGTTAAGATCTTGGCTAACAGGAAAATTTTAGCATCGTTATTAACGCTCGTAATTTCGTTTTCGCTTTGAAATGAATTTTATTTATGTTGTATTGAATATAATATATTTGTAGTAGATAATATAAAAATATTGCTATTTGCTAGTAATTGTGAATAAAATTTATAGCACTTATTTGCCTTCTCGGGATCTGGTAATATTTTATTCGCTGATCGATTTTTAGCCTGCGGGCGTCAGAAACAATTTTTATTTTATATACCGAAATCGGACTTAACTAGATTATAGGTATCCGAAACGTCAAAAAGTGTAATTTCATATTTTTATTAAAATAATTTATTTTGATTTCATTTTCAAATACATACATGTTCAGATGTAAATATGTCTAAGCAAAGGAAGATGAAGCTATCCCTAAAAGTTTTCTAACCTCTCTTGAGTAAATGAAATTGTAGACCTTATAAAAATAAATCAAAAAGATCTACTAGAACGTTGCAAGGAAAGTCTGAACAACAGTCTACAAGTTTGAAGCAATTTTTTTCGAAGTTTACCTTTTAACTGCCTGCTATTTCTCAATACTATTTAATAATACTGGTTATTAATTGGTTTCCGCTCTATTGAAATTGTCATAAAGTCAATGGATATTAATATCAGTTGGTATTACAAATGCGTCATGAATAATATTACAAGGAATTACCGTTCTAATTAATTCATTGATAGTCTCTTGTAATAAAGAAAAGGTTAGGAGAAATTAACCTTTATTTCACTCGTGTAATTGTTTCAATAAACGTTATAATATTTGCAATTTATAAATAACGTTATCTGACGCAACTTAAACAGCTTTTTAATAGAAGTGATTATTAACAAAACAACTGATATTTGTTTGTCACACTTAACTGACGGTTTATTTGGTTTCTAAGTAATAAGATTTATTACTATTACTAGATAATGCAATTTGCACGTCGCAAGAACATTGTATAAAGACATGACTGAAATACAAACACGACGTATTTATCATTTTCATTATTAATTTCACGCTCCCAGTTCTTTACGATTTGTGTTCGGAATATTTTTATTTTGCTTTCAGACAACCTAATTCATTTTATGGATATGTAGGCACTTGGCATCTTGCCATTATAATCTTTTTGTTACGACTACACTCCCTAAAAGAAAGTATTGCAATGTCTTCGAACTGGCAAGAACTTTTTCTGTCATCTTACAAAAATAAATAAGGGGAAAAATTATTATATTAATAAATCAATGACTTCTTCCTTCATAATGATATGACTACACATCGCCGACTCTAATATCCGTGTATGATGAAGATTATAATATAATTTGCTCATGCATAAGTACAATACAACATTGTATAGTCTGTTAACTTGAATATCAGTTACTTAAATACCATCCTATTAAAATTCCAGCATTAATCACGTCGACCTCAATGCGGAAAATTATAATTTGCTTAACTTAAATATAATAATAAATATAATTTTATATTGCAAAAACTTCATTTAATTTGCCATCATAATAAAAATATCCGCCTATTTCAATCAAATGACTACATTTGAGGCTCAAGAGTATGTTAATTCTTGAAAATGTATTCTACCGCTTGAATAATGACTAATCTGTAAACAATAATGTAATGACGATTAAAATTCAAAATTGAACCACAACGAAATACATAACGTCTGAATTTAGGTCTGTAATCTGAATTATTATAAAGGTATCCTTAAACTGTGACTCATAATGAAGGATCCATACCAATAATATGCGTGAAGTCTCGTGTCCTACAGTGGGGAATGGGGCAGATGCATTATTCATACATCTGTTTCACTGATCGAGTTTCTTTAAGGGCAAATATATTGTGATCAGACTTCTGTGACCTGCCAGACCAAGACATTTTTTTTCTTCGTCTCCACTGGACAACGAACCGTGGACGCGGTTTTACGCGTTAACCATTTTACCAAGGAGGCAGTCAATCAATACAAATAATAACGTATTAGTAAATGATAAACATTTGTAATCAATGTATCCAAGTATATTGAACAGTACGGTCAGTGAAAGGCCAGCCGATCCAAATGTCATGACTCTCAAACGTGACAAGTATTTCGCAAATTATCGCACGAGGCTTGGGCAACCGACTGCGACAAGTTTCAACAATGCCTTTGTTTTAAGTTGCTTTAATATCTTACAAAAACTCGGAATCGAGTCCGATCGCTCACATGAATACAAACAGTTTACTTTCAATTGCATTGGCCTGTTTATATGTTGGGGAAAGCCACTGCTTAAGATGCTTGAGATACTGCAGAATTCTTAGCGTTTTTTGTATAAAATCCATTGCGATAGATATTGGCTTCCGCGAGCTTATCTTGTGGGAATATTTGCTATGTCTTCGAATACAGTTATAAGATCCCTATATTCTAAATACACAATTTATTGAACTTATATAAATTATCAAAGATTTTCATTCATAAAATGTAGCAGCAAATTGAACAAAATTCACAGCTAGGTAATGATATTAACCGTGAAAATTCAATTTTCGCTTGCAATAAAACACGGATAGTCACGAACAAATTGGTCAAAGAAATGTATTAATAATGATACTGATGAAGCTATTACAATATTGGTAGTCAATATTCTTTACCATTACGCTCTATTGGCCTTTTATTTTTCAATTGAGGAAAGCTTGCATAACTAACCACGGCACCCGAGGAAGGAACCGCGGGTTATGTCGGATTTCTACCAACAAAAACCAGTGTACCAAGGCGCTGCTTTAGACGGAAGCTAATTACACACTACACGTACACTCAAAAGCTTTTGACTGAACTGGGTATTTAATGAAATTAATATTTAATTATCTACATAATATCTCCTTTCATACTCGAGTTATAGAGATGATGAAGGCATTAATCACGAAAGGATGGCCACGCATAATAATGGAACGCAAACGCTATTAAGATTTCAGAGAACTGCTGGGCATTCCGTAACGCGACACCCTAGGAACGTCAACTTTCTACAAGTGCACATGCATTTTAATAGGCTTCATAATTGTAACGTTATGTATTGGATTGTTATATAAAACGGTATCATTGTGATACATCGTACATACTAATATTTAGGCAATCGGACAAAACACATTTATAGAACCGCAGATGTTAGCTGTTTGTGGGAACGTAATTAAGATATGTTTCACTAGTCATATCTTTGGAGCAGTTTGAAACGAAAACGTTGTTTACGTTGAATCTAACTTTATTCTCCCAAATACGGCGTTAGTTATTTTTAAACGAATTCGTTGAATTTCAACTAGGTTCATCTCAGATACCGAACATGTTTCACGTTTTATTCAAACGATTTGTTTTGATCATTAACATTAAATGAATACCAAAATGCCGGAGTTATTTCCGCTTATATTGAAAGAAATGAAGACTATGCAAATAGCTGATACCGATGAAAGCAGAAGAATGGGCCATGCACGCCGTACCATTTGCATAAATGTCTCGGGTCAATACCCCTATCAAGAGGCTCGTGATGATATAGTACATACGAGTGTCTCAATCTCTATTCTTTGGTAAGGAAATGCTCACTTGAATGCATACAAAACTGCTATGGTAACCACTTGAGTCAGTTATGTGGCTGGTAAAACGATAGTGATATAATTATTTGTTACGTCAAGTCATCATATTATTATATCACATAGAAGGGGACTGTAGTGTGTGCGTGAATTTATCATGTTACGTTCGAAGGACAATGCGCAGCTTTAACTGTTAATTCCATAACAAAAAATACAGTTACAAAAGGCAAGGAAGTTCGAAATAAAATACGTTTCTAAACAACACGCTAGAGTAATTCAAAACAATGTTCTTAAATAGATCGAAACCCATGTTTTATCAATTAACACAGAAACATATTGTACCAAAGTCACTACTGAGGTTACTGGCCTCACGAATGTAAACAACCTCTCATTAAAAAGGGAATGGTAGAAACGCCAAAATAACTACTCTAAATAAAGCTCAACGAAGGAAATGATGATTAAAATGTTTTCGTATAAATTCCACTTCAAGAACGAAAATAAAAGAGAAAATGATTAAGATTTAGATAAATAGTTTTCAAATCGAACTATGAACATATCCTGATCTTAATAGATGCTTGTTTGATACATTTCCGGTAAACTACTTTCGGAAGGGCTTTCACCTTCTCAGCCTACAACTTAAGATAGAAATCTATATTAAAAATTTAATATTCAAATTTTATATCACGGCGTAAACATTAATTATTCTGCGTTAATATTTGGAAAGTAGAATGTATAATAAAACGTGTTCTTCTTTAAATCCAAGCTGTTTTAAAATGTACATAGAAGTATACCGTATAAAGTAAAAGAAAACTATTTACGCTTATAATTCCTTAGCGTCAGTAGATCACTAAGATACGCGTGTCGAGATGACAGAAATCGTTCTTGGAATTATTTACTGTTGGTTGTCACGAAAGTAACATTTCATGTATCTATCAGAGTGTGTTTATGAAGTAAATCATGCTTATTTTTATCCTATAAAGTATCTATAAAAAATACAACGTAAGCTTATATATTACGCTAATCTTGTACCAATATTTGATTCTCTATGAAAGAATAACACGTAGCGAAACTTTGGTTCTCACATTTATATTTACATAAAAATTTCTTTTTACTACTTATTTAATTAAGATGTTTGAGGTATACTCTTTATACTATCAAAATAAAAATTACGTCGAAAATTCCTTGAATTATTTGAAGATACGACATATAGCTAACGTAACGAGATTGTACAATTTTAAGGAGCTTACCTTTTCAGGAAATCAGTGTATTCTGCTTGACGGATCAGTCCAGTTCTCATCATAATGGTCTGGAAGCATTGGCGCTCGATGGCCCAAAGCCGGCAATCAGTAGCTGCCTTGATGGTGGCCGTCCGTTTACAATTGTATAGGATGGCCAGCTCTCCGAACACCTTTCCTGGTGCCATGGTGCTGAGGTATTTGTTCTCTCTGGACACCTCCACTCTGCCCTCTGAAGACAATTAAAAAAATATGAATATACTTCGAAGAGCATTTGAGTAAACATTTCAGAATAATCTGAGGTATTTACTATTTAGTTCGTACCATTATAATTGGGTAGCCGTATATTCACATAGTAAAACCTCTGACAAATTTATTCAACCTCGTTCTAAAGAGAATAGAATTTCCAAAACAATGGCTATGCTCAGATATAATATTATTGTACAAAAAAGGAGACCCTAAATTTATAAGTAACTACAGACCGATTAGTTTAATTCCATGCATATATAAAGTATTTACCTCATCTCTACTAAGAAGACTGACATATATCTTAGATGACAAGCAACCCATAGAACAAGCGGGCTTTATGAAAGGAATGTCTACAATTGACCATATACATACAGTAAAACAGTTAATAGAAAAATATAAAGAATACAACAAACCCTTATATATATGCTTTATTGACTATGCAAAAGCATTTGACTCTATCTTACATAGTACTATATGGAAAGCTTTAAAAGCTCAAGGTGTCAACGACACATACATATCAATTATAAAAACAATATATGAGAACAGCTATGCTAGAGTAAAATTAGATATACAAGGACCAAAATTCAAGATTAACCGTGGTGTTAAACAAGGAGATCCACTTTCAGCAAAAATCTTTATATCAGTACTGGAATATATCTTCAGCCAGCTAAATTGGGAGTCATATGGTCTCAAAATCAATGGAAGATATTTATCGCACCTCAGATTTGCAGACGATATAGTTTTGTTGTCAGAAAATGTAAGGGAATTGCAAACAATGATAGAATCGCTAAATAAATATAGCAAAAAAGCAGGTTTAAATATAAATCAGGAAAAAACCAAGATTATAACAAACAGCCACCAGTTACAAGTCACAATAAATGAAACTCCTATTGAATATGTTGAAGACTATATTTACCTCGGACATCTTATCTCATTTAAGCTATGCAACGAAAAAGAAATTGAAAGAAGAGTCAAGCAAACATGGAATAAATATTGGGCTATGAAAGAGATTTTCAAAGGACAAATACCAATTCCACTAAAAGCTAAAGCCATGGATATATGTCTAACACCTTGCCTAACCTATGCATGTCAAACATGGCCCCTTGCAAAAAAGCATTTAAACAGAATTAGCATCTGCCAACGAGGCATGGAACGAAGCTTTTTGAATATTAAACTTAAAGATAGAATACGAAATAGTGATATAAGAAAAATAACGAAAGCTCAAGATGCAGTAAAGTATGTCTGTAAATTGAAGTGGAAATGGGCAGGTCACCTGTGCAGATTGAGAGATGACAGATGGTCACATTCGGTAATAAATTGGACACCTTTTTATAAAAAGCGTAAGAGGGGAAGACCAATCACACGATGGAGTGATGATATCAAAAATCACGCAGGTGCCCTTTGGACTAGATTAGCTAAGAACAGGGATGAGTGGAAGAAATTGGAGGAGGCTTTTACCGCAAAAAGCGGTCCTTATTATATTTAATTACATACTATCTTTCTAATTTACTAACACTTAATTTAATATTTAAAAATAGAATTGTTATAGAGAAATAAGAATAATGTTAATACTAACCACACTAACAACAAATAAAATTTGTAATTAGATATAAGTAAAGGAATGAATAAAGTCTTTATTTAATTTATTTATTTATATTCAACTCAGTTCATTGATTTGCATGATATTTAGGTAATTTAAAAAGCAGAAGATCCTTGAATTTTATCGCTAACAAGATTCAAATAAATTTTCCTATATTTTACCCTGAATGACAGATTCTTTGTAGGTATCTTCGATATATTCTCTAAAATTTTCCACAAATTTAAGTTTATAGGCAGAGTGCCGTATGAACACAAACAAGTAGGTACTGCATGCAGGATATCGAAGCGATTTTCGTTCGACCCTGTTAATTACATTCGCGTGACCATAAGTGTTAAACAAATCTGCCCAAGGATTACGAGAACAATTGCACTGCTATTAAAAATACAGATTTTCTCAATCATTCCATTATGTAACAATGACATCACAAGATCCTGAATGTAAATCTATAATATACTTTAATATTATAAAGCTCAAGAGTTTGCTTATTTGTTTGAACGCGCTAATCTAAGGAACTTCTGGGCCGCTTTGAAACATTATTTCGGTGTTAAATAGCCCATTTATCGAGGAAGGCTATATAGGTATCATCACGCTATGACTAACAGGAGCGGAGCAATGCGGATAAAACCGCGGCGTACAGCTAGTATTTTATATGAATGGAAAAATCTCAAGATTATACAATGTTATGGTAATGGTGGCCATTTTGTTTGGAACAACGGAACTAGTCTGAGTTAACATGACACTTTCAAAATATACCGGTTTTCTATAAATGTTTTATTCAAGGATTTACACGCCAATTTGACGTGAGTCATGCGGACGTGTTCGAACTTAGACATTGCAAAAGTTTGTTTTCAATCGAATTCTAACTGGTTTGTGGACAGAAACTAGTTATAAATCGATATAAAATTGTTTATACATATGTGAAAGATATTTTCAGTTTCGTTTGGTGGAACGAATTATTGAAGGGAATTCTTTAGGCGCGTTGAGAATAAAATTTCAGAGTCGCGTCATGGCAATACCGTCACGTCATGGAGTAAGGCGACAATTTTGCTATCTATGAATCTTATTAAAGAAGTTTCACTTCTGACACGTGTGCTGGGCACATACGCTCTTTTTATGTGTCTATTATGACTAATATACAAATTTTAGTTCAGAGTTATTACTGATCAGTTTCGAGAAAAGATAGTTCAGAGATTATCTGAATTATCTGTGATATCAGTATTTAAATAGACAATTGATAATTTGGATATATTTTAAAGTAATTATAAGTAGATAAGTACTATAAGTAAGTACTCAAGAGATATCACGATGATACCAATCGTGTCAACAAGCATGTGAACATTGAAATGAACGTGAGAAAATAATATTACAACGAGTTTTTACTTTCCGTCAGAATAAATTTATTGTTGACTTTTTTAACTTATGAGAACACTTATCCAAACTCAAACATTTATTTATTCAATTAGACTTCTTATAATTTAGCACTTTTGAGTTTAGAATCGTCATAACATTTTTAACATTTAATTTTAATTGAGCCTGAACTAACCTTGGACTTTAGATAAAAGCATAAATTAATCATCACGTACTTTTTCGATAAATTTTAAAATTGGTTTTAAAAATAAGAAATGTGTTCAGAAGTTCAAGTCTTTTAAATAACTACGCTTTCAATGTAAAGGCTAAAATTTTTATAGAAGTTGAAGTATTTCGAAAGATATTACATCGTATATTTACTATGTTACTTACAAGCGTTTAACATTGATACATCTTATGTAGGTATCTTCTTTCGTCGATATCTCTACGCACAAACACGGTTGGGAAACAGTCATGCCTACCACTGAAGCAAATTGGCCATGAAATTTACTTTGACCTGGCTCAAGCTTTGCAGTTTCAAAACTTCCCGAGAATACCAGACTCACACACGCGAATTAGGGTTGTCAAGTGAACAAAATTGTACATAGGAAAACGGCAATGTGTAATAAGGGATCTGATTCCAGACATAATGAGAATAAGAGTTTAAATGCATAAAAAACATTTTTAAAGTTTAGACTGAAAGTTGATTTCAATGTTGATTTTATCTTTACATCCAGGTTTATTGAAAGTGTGTTTATTCAAATTTGTATTTAACCTCATAATGTCAATTTCTGTGAAATAACTTACATTAAAATCAATAATTATTATGTTGTTTAGTTACATAATGATGGCAGCCCTAACTCAAATCTACATAGGCACTAACTTTAAAACAGGTTTTTTGGTTCTAGTCATAACTCATAAAGCATATAATTTAGCAACTTAGTGTTATACGAATAAATTTGTTCAAGAGAATTATAGAGTACATAATTTATTAATTTAGTCGCAGATTAGGAACAAAAATTAAAACCATTTCTATTTGTAGAATTTCTGAGAAACAAATTTGATTTCAATGTGGTATCTAATTAAAAAAAAACACATTAATATGTACACAATTTCTTATATAAAATTAAACATCCGCTATAAAAAAATACTTCTGAATAAATGCAATTTAACTAAACGATTGGTATTATAAATAAGGAAATAAGTGATATATAAGTAACAGAATATACGAAATGTTACATTTAGCAGCTATTTTAAATCCAATGATAATTAATTATTTCCTCCATTTAATTTGTCATAAAACGTAATCATTATATAATTTATTATTTATACGAGTATTATGTTAATGAGTCATAAAAATATTTAAAATAGGTCCTTCTTATTTCCCTAGTAAATACCTATAATATATATGCAGTATTGTGGTATTAATATGTATAATCAAAAATGCATAATAATAAGGTTTACGAAATAATTTATTTATAATTAACAGAACTTTGATATTCAATGTTACTATTAATTAATACTAACGGTATAGAATGTTGTTTTGCTAAATTGATCCAATTACACTGCATTCATAAATCAATGCAAATTTAAATATTCAAAGCCTAATGGCTATGAATATATAGCAAATTATTTAGGTTTTCTTAGCTCTGGTATAATTACCAGAGCTAAGAAAACCTAAATAATTTGCTTCACGAAACTGTTTCAAGGCGAAACGCGTTATGTTACAGGTCGAAAGTTCAGACCACGTTCAGACTCATTCCGTTTATATGGTCTTTTATTAAATGTATGTGTAATAACGCTGATGTAAGAATAAAAAATTCATTGTTATTACCAAACAAAATATTCATTGCTATAATATGTCAAACGATATTAGTTCATACGACGACGAAATTAAACGCTCTTATAAAATGTTCATGAAAACGCGTACAATATTTTGATATTCATAACATTTCGTAGTAAATTATCTTTATAATTAAAATCAAAAAGTTGTCTGCTTTCAAAATTACAGCTATTGAGAGTCACTAAAAAGTTTTTAAATTAATTTGCCAAAACGTTGCAAAGTTTATGTCAGGCAGTGAAAAAAATCTTATTTAAAGTTAAATATTTATCTGTCAGTATCATCCTAGAACTAGTTTAATTGAACAGTTATTATAAATAACGTTTGTGCGTGATTACAGACCTATGTAGGTCAAACCAATGTATGGCTTAATTGATATGCCTGATGCGTTGTATTTTGCAACCTCTTAACATCGGAGAACAAAGCCAAACTACGATTTCGTAAATATACTATATATTATTTTAAAAAGTGAGGAAGGAAAATGTATTTTTATTAAGTTTATTGAACGTAAATTATATTAGACATGTTATCTAATTTAATATCACCACGCAACGTCACAAAGTTATTTACATAATAACCACAAGACCTCGAAAGATACATCCATCAAAATCAACCAACAAGCATACCTAATATATGATAATGTATCTAGTGATCTTATAATTTATCTTAGACACGTTCAAGTACAGTATTTTTTACATTACCTGAATCTCCATTTCGGCGACTATCGACCGTTTGATCTTCTAGGCGGGTTACATCCAACAGTATACCAGCGTCCAAGGAAGACTCTGTGGCATTACTATCCCGTTGACATAGATTTCCTGTCCGCCTTTTGCGTGTTCCATACGTATGCACAGGCACTATTAGTTTTGGTCGGGGTATAGAGAAATCTGAGTCCGAACCGCTAGACGAACTTTTCGCACTACGCGGATAAGCACCGTTTTTACTTTTATCACTAACACGTTCTTCACTTATAGTTTCTTTGGGCTGACCCAGCGATAAAATGTCATTGTACCTATCATATCTATCGTCACTTTTCACGCGCACTGTATTAAACGGTTTACCGTATTTATCCGGCTTATTTTGCCAACTGGCATTGTTTTTAGTCCGATAGTCACTTTCTTTCCCCCATTTAACAGAGTTATAACCGTTACTGATGGGCGGTAGTGGCGGATTTTGACTTCCTTTACTCATTTCGTACTGCATTAATGTCAGTTGTTCACTCGGAGAGAGGTTCCTTTTCGGTTGAGTGACGGTAACATTGTTATTGTACCCACTTTCGTCAAATTCCATTGTATCCAAATACTGTTTTAAGGGAGGTCTGCTATCACTTTTGACTCTTAAGGATTTTGAACGAAAATTAGATTTGGCATCGTCAAAACAACCGTTTCGTTCGATGTTTGTTTGCTTTATGTGTTGAGGAATTTGTTCGCATGTAGATCCATTCATATTATGACGCTTATATAAAGCGGATGCGGAAGCGTCAAGTTCTTTCTCTAGTTTAATTTTTCCGGACCGTGCTTTTATAGGCGCCAAATCTAGAGTTGCCATAGAATTTATAATTTGATACATATCACTGCCGAAACCGCTAGTTGAAGATTTGGAGACTGTGTCGTTATAATGTTTGTCTTTTTTGGGTTCTTTTTGGATTTGTTTTATTTTATCACTATCAGTATCGTTATTTTGTTGACTGACTCGGGAGTAATATTCGTAATAAGATTCAGAAGATGGATCGGGAGGCACCGGGCCAGGATCTGGGTGCGGGTAATAGCTTTTCTTGGAATCCACTTTTCTTTGTCGATAAGCATATTTAAGGGAATCTTTTCTCTGCGGAGGTACAGGCGGTTGTCGATCATTGCTACCAAAAGCATCGATATCCCACTCAGTGAAATTACGACGTTTCACCCTTCTTAATGTCGATGGTTTATAACCATTGGGCATATCTTTAAAACTGTAGCTGTGTTTAAGTTTGTTCTGAATTAGTAGATTATTGTTAGACCTAGATTTTTCTTCTATGTCTTGTTGATATTTTGCTAATTGAGATATGTTATTGTTATTATTCGAAACGTTATGTGCATAACTATATTCAATATCGTCTGCTTCATATATTCGGCCATTTTGGGATTCCTCTCTATCGACACTGTAACCCACATCTCGGCACGATTTGCTCCTTGATATTGAGTTAAATTTTGAACCATTTGATTGGTTACTACTATTGGTGCTATAATTATTATTTAAGTTTTCCGCCCCGACCCAGTTAGCGGCGTAAACCAGGTCCATAGTTCTATCGTTTAAAGAAAGCCACGGGTCCTCCATGACCGCTTTTCCTGGATAATGTTTGATTTTCATACTGTACAATATATCTTCTGCGTACAAATTTTGATACTCAGAGAAGAATTTTCGAAGAAAGAATGTCCAGATGGCCTTTGATGCTTCATTGTTCTTGTCTCAATTATTTGTTTGTTTAACGTACCTATGCATTTTAATTTAACAGGTTCTTTATCATTCCGATGCTTATATTTTAATCTGTGGAATAATGTCCCATTTTATGCTACAATTTATTTAAAACCAAAAAGTCGTTCAATATAAAAAGGTCAAATGACTCATACAGGTTCCGAGTCCAACTATGACATAATGACTCATTTTTTACAAGGAGCCCTCATTTACATGTTAATTGTTAATTAATAATATACAACATAGAATATATTTGTAAGTACCTATGGACACTGTCTTATTTATTGATAACAATTTTCTTTAAGATAAACCTATCCATTTTAATGGATCGATCTCAATCATACAAAAAGTATTATAGTAATGTTATAAAACATCTAGTTACGTGCCTGCTTTAATAGTATGAATAAAGAGATTAATTACAGTAATAATTGTATTGACGGATACGGTGATTACTCCAAAAAGCGGACGCGTCACGGGATGTGAGCATGGATTGCACAAGCCCAATACTTATGAGCCCGAGAAACCATCAAATGAATACAAACTGTATCTTCTTACGTAATAATTAGATAATGGGGCTAAGCGACTGAGCGCCGCTAACCGACCATACAGAAGCCAGTTTTTAACATTTATTGTTATTGCCTACATCACTTTCACTGATGTTTGTAAATGTTCTACGAGATGAATATCTACGTCATGGCAAATAAGTGCTGTAGAAAATTGTATGTGCTTCTGGTATATCTTGCATGTTGTGTTTTATTTTGACACTACATGAAAGGTTCTTATTAAATCTGTTTCAAATAAGATCACAATTATTTAAGTTTTTCTTACAAAAATGCGAGTTGTCATCTTTAGATAATACGATTTTGGCGATACTATCTTAAAAGAATACTGTATTTTCACGTATCTACCTACTGCTAACTGTTCTATTATGTTGAATTTCAATCAGAATCCATTAGAGATACTGCAATCAAAATTCATGATTTAATAGTGCAGTTTCATGAAACGCTATGTTTATCATGAATATGGAATCAACAACTCAAGGCTCTGCTTGTTTGCAAATTAGTGTTAATTACTGAACGCATGATCGGCTCGTAGAAAACGTTTCCATACATCTGACGATGAAGTTGAAACCAGTTCATTGGTCCACATATGCACTTGACCAGCTGATACTCGAGAATCGATCCTAGGAATCGGAGAAATCCATGTCTGACTATCGTATGCCAACAATGTCTATGATATTACATCTTGGGTGCTCGAGTGCAATGGACCGTACAAAGAGAGACGACAAACTTCTAGAGGTCATGGTTTATCATCTATTTGTTGGATTTAGTGGGAAATAACACTATAGTAAACAATATGAAATTATTAAGGATTACAATTGATTGACTAGTCATCAATGTCTTGAAAAAATGATTGTATAAATTAATTAAATAACAAAAAATCGAAGCCACCCAAAGCTCTCGAAAAGGAAGTTCCAACAACAAAAGGCGATTAAAACGGGTAATATATTTGCACCTGGCGTCTTTAAAAACTCGAAGAGAAACTGGTCTGGTTACAATAAAACATGGATTTACTATTCAGCCTTGATATCAATTTAATAAATGCATTCAATTTAGGATATTTATTAAGGGACAGCAATTTCTAAGGTCTAGTCGATCTAGACCATTCACTGGTCGATACAATAATATGTCTCTTGAATTTATATAGCCTTATTATCGAAGGGACAGTCCGTTATATTTTACAAGAGGTCATTAAATATAAGCAGCCTTGTATTCATTGATGAAATAATTAGTATGACAAATTGATATAGGTAGGTAATTGGTGTCACTAATTGCCTGTGCCATTAAAAAAGTATGCACTTTATAACTACATTCTTACTACTTTCTACATTTCGTGTCATTCCTAATTTTATACACAATTAGGTACTTGATGCTTATCATTATAATACTCAGTCATTTGTTGCTGCACTACATTGTTAAAACTCATAGAGCACGATCGGACCATGCTTCATTTCAAATTTGATATAACTTTCTAATCATAATGAACGTGACATTAGTATACAATCAATTGGCTGCTAATCAAGATAGCGAAGCGAGAGACCGGTATAAAATTTCTTTTAAACAATGGCAGCACAATAAAACAATCTTTATTGAAATCAATCACCATTTAAATGACAATAGTGGCCGTGAAGTTAAATTCGGTAATGAACAAAGGTGCGATTTCCTTAAATAGATAACAAAGTGCCTGACTTCAGATTCAAGTTCAGTTTTATTTTTAAAACGTTAACTGTAGAAAGCATGGGTCTAAGACATTAAGAGTCCTTATCGATTTTAGAGTGATTTTTACTTGTTTCTGTAATTCTTTAGACGCTCGTTTAACAAAACTAAATTAGTAACAATGTGTGATGATATCTTA
>CAJQZM010012128.1:0-30505 GCA_907164665.1 Colias nastes | reverse complement strand
TGCTTCTCGAAGAAGTCTAATTGAATAAATAAATGTTTGAGTTTGTTCTAATATTACATAGGTATATACAATTATACAAGTTTGTAAGAATGGGTATGTTTGTTACTCTGCCACGCGAAAACCGCTTAACGAACCAGAACAACACAATATGAGCATTGAGCTATGGAGTGGTTTTGCCCGCGGGTTCTAGTATGTTTTTAAAATAAAGTCGTGTTTATTACACCTACTATAAATCAAGAGCGGCTGAACGGATTTTAATAATTTTGGTTCGTTGTAATCTCCGCTTGGATAAGAAATTTTAAAAACAATAGCCAGGAGCCATGTTTGTTACACTTTCATGCGAATACAGCTGTTTGGATCTGTATGAAGACGTTGTGCAAAGTAATATTATTTCATTTTATAAAATACTAGCGGCCCGCCCCGGCTTCGCCCGTGGTACATATGAAAAATAGATGTTGGCCGATTCTCAGACTTACCCGATATGCACAGAAAATTTCATGAGAATCGGTCCACCCGTTTCGGAGGAGTATGCAGACTAACATTGTGACACGAGAATTTTATATATAAGATAAATAGTCTGATTACTTCCAATTCAAAATTAACCTCCAACGAAGGTCTTATTTAATTCTCCTAAATTGATATCTTAAAGCAATACATAATATAATGAACTTATATTATGTACTGTCGTTATGTAAAAACAATTCGATTCAAGGTTATCGAGCAAGTTCTATGGTTATTTGTGATTCAAATTTGAACTTTATGGTAACGCATTAAAGCATAGTCTATTAGCAACGCCTCGAAGTCTAGTCTGGATCTAAATCGAACACAGCTGCAATTAATGATGGCACAATTGTAATAGATACTTGTAACTGAACACTTATAACTTGACGACATAAGTTTAATAACACGTGTGTCAATGGTACACGGAAGATTGATACCTATTTATAGGTAATAAGGACGAAAATTCTTTGAGACAAATGTTGCTAGAAGATACAGCTTAGTGTTTAAATATGATACTAAAATCCACACGTTCCGAACAGATAATTGTAGCAAGCGATGATGGCACTTAGCACTCAGTAATAAAGGGTAATTTGGAGTGTATAGTTAATGTGTCGTGTAGTTTAGAGGTGTGTACTGTAAACCTTGAGTCACAATGAACAAACAGACTGTTGGACGCCTGTGTTGCTATGTGTTTAGGACACTGGTTATGTGCGAGGATTGTTCTTTCGGTATATTTAGCATTTATGTTTGTACGACTCGTATACGCAACGAGGTATAATGAATTAATTGACGTTAAATTACGACAATTTTAGACTTCAGTGCTTTATACAGATGGCTGTAGTTGGCGATGATTTAATGCTTTGTGCTCAAACGAGTTTAAATTATGATGGAAATGTTGGTATTTTTAGAATGTGTAGGTACATATTTTGTTAGAGTATTTATTTGAAAATTATAAAATGTATCAGTCTCGATAAATTTGATCCTTTTTCTACACAGCCATAAAAATAAAAACAATAATAGGTAGGTAATTTACAATTACAATAATTTATATTATTTTAATACCCTCAGATATTGGTACGATGAATATTCTAGAAGAAAAATTAAAAACTAACATCCTAGAAATTGGATGCTTTATATGTATATCTAGTTTGCATAATAAGTGAGGTAATAAATCAATCCTCTAGAAAATATCTCACTGGTATAAGTGTAGACTAGTCATATTGGGCATTTTTAGGACAAATATGTAATTATACCAAAGTAAGACTTTTTATCGTCTCTATCGAGAATCGAACTGTAAACTCCAAATAAAGTAACTGGCAAGTCAAACCAGAAATTTTAACATAGATTATTAATATATTTACCGAATTCCCCTTTCGTATAAGGATACTAACGAGTTGTAGGGAACATTATAAATTCTCCCTGCCATATTAGTAGAATCTGCCTAATTTGTAGGACGATTTGAAAGTATAAGGTTTGCCAAATACAGATCCATATATGTAAAAAGAAATGGTTTGGTTGTTTCACGTCTCGTCCGAGACTTGAGTTCATCAAGTTTACTTATTTGGAAGATAGAAACCTCCGCTAGCCGAAAGGCTTTCCGAGAAATCAGCTACGAGTTTTTTAAACACCATCAGTGTATGCGTCTATGCATGTTGCGACTTTTAGACAATTGTTGCGATTAAAAGTTGTGGGTTGTTGATCAAAATGTTGAGGTGGTTCAGATTTTATGTTGTTATTAGAATATTTATATTAGTGGCCACAAAATTTGCCATGACATCATTAAAAATTACATTCATGATTGTTACATTTTCCATTTTATAGCATCAAAAAAACAGATTAAATTACGTTACAATATTACTTAGTTACCTACGTGAATAAATTAAAATATATCACATTATACTTTCAACACAATGTAGGTACCTATTTATAAACCCTTCACCATATTCGTACTTTATAAAATTATAATTCTAGCGGTGTACATTGTATTGCGATTTAAAATCACTGCGTGAATGGGCCCCCGATACGAGCTATCTCGATCGCTTTTTGTCGACAGATAATTTATTCAAACATGGCTGCATGATGTCATTGCTGTCAGCAAAAAATAGAAAAAAGCCACTCGATTGTTAGTTGAATAATTATGACTTCACACGTGATGTTTTTTTGAGCTGATATAATATTTTATTTTTCACTCTTGGACGATAAAAAACGTTGGACATATTATACAGTGTCCTAAACGAATCTATTCTTTACTAATATTATAAGGCTGAAGAGTTTGTTTGAACACGCTAATCTCAGGAACTACCTGTCCGATTTGAAAAATTCTTTCGGTGTTAGGTAACCCGTTTATCGACAAAGGCGGCTATACAATATACATATTATATCATCACGCTGACTACAGGAGCGTAGCATTGTAGGTATTAGGTAAAACCGCGGGGCACAGCTAGTTTAGAATATGAGCACTCTATTAGGTTTGTAATTAGACGGCCAGGTTAAGTAATGTATAATATTAATTTTTGCTCAAATGGTTATAGATAAAGTTTTGGCCTTATATTTTTTTTTGTCAGCGGACAGCGTTCTGGTTGGTTTTTCGTACCAATATTAAAAATTAAAGTAGGTTACTAAAATATACAGAAAACATTATATTATATTATTGTTATGATATCTTAGCATACCTACCCTGTACCCCAATGTTAAATTGCGAGATTCTTTGAAATCAGTTGATAAACATATTATTTAAAAGTAAGTACCTAATATACCATGACATAATACGGTAGAGATTTCTTTGCAATTTTCTTATTTAATATATGAGGTTATTACTCATATCATTAGTTACTTTAGTCTAATATAATATCTGTACTATTTGAAAATTGTCTTCTACTCTTATTTATTCTTATACTAGGCCACGAAAAAATAAATTTACATACACATTTTAAGGATTATTAATTTATTAAGTGTTTAATGTTTTTGTCAACTTCTGCAAGTATTATGTAAAAACAATTGAACATGGCTTTTCCATGTAAAGTTGCATTGTATTCAAATTAAAAAGTTATACTTAAGTTACATTATGATGTGTGTATCCGGGTTATAGGTTGGTCTTTGTAACATAATGTAACTTTTTTGTTTAGATTTTCATATTTGTTACTTATATTGACTTTTTTCTTATATTGATCGTCGCAAGCTTTGTCTCAGAAATAGCCTTGGGTTCGATTCCCAGATAAATTAATTAAAGTATTAATCTAAATTCTAACAGGACAAAGAAGGCTTATTACCTCCTTGCTTTCAAATATAATTCAATTTAATATTTTAATTTATGGCAGTACTACGTTGCCACAATTTTGCCCATGTCCTGTAGTAAATGGGCTGCCAAATATATTTACGAAACAGCAAACTGATCATATTCTATTCGTTTGACATCTGCGTCGTACAGGAATAGCTAAACTAAATATGATTCGAATTAATCAAGCGAAGGTACTCTATCAAAACAATAACACAAGCGGCGTTTCGTGGAATTGGCTTAATTTCAATTTCCTCGGTTCATTACCCGTCAGATCATCAAACAATAGTTTTTAACCGCTCCTTGCTTTGTCCCTCGACTGGCACTCGGTACGTCAAAGCGTGGCCTTGCTGTGTCAAGTTCATGGGTTCAATGTAGGTACTGTATAGGGTTGCCACTGAAGGGAAAAGGAAGAAAAAAATGTCTAAAATTTGAAAAATACGGAAAATTTTACATTGGATGCTCTTTAGAAATGGCGATTTTCTGCAGTCTTAGATATTGATAGAAAATGTGATTTTGTTAATCATGATTAATAAATTCGAATATTTTAATAAGTTCTACTTAAAATAGCAAATGAGAACATGTCAAATACATATTTTTTTATCATAAAACGAATATGGGACTTTATTTTTATAAAGACTTTAGCCAGCCCTACCATACCCAAACCAGGCAGCTAGACACCTCTTCCCCCCCGCTATTACTTACCACTCCAATACCCATCAGGGCTGCACCATACTTCACTAGGGGTCAAGCCTTACTGGCCACGTCACGGTAGACTTGTGAGCCAATTAGGTCCCATAAAACGATTAGGTTACATCATGAACCGGCCATTACAGCGGGATTACATTCGGTACATTTCCATAGATCTCTATTTCCGCATCAATAATTATAATTTATACGTCTATGTGTGTGTAATATAATGAGTAATGACGAATGTCTTTTATATTTTACAATGAATTTTTGACGGTAGGACCCATTTTTGACGAGTTAGCATTTTTTTTTTGCACATATTCATAATTATTTCCTTTGTTTTAGCTAAATGTATACCTACTTATTTATAAAAACGTCATTGCTCTAAAATATTACAAAGAAACATAAACTAATTATTAGTTAAAACAATTGGCGATCTTATCTTTCCTTAAACTATTTCTTCTAGACATCAATATTACGAAAACTGGTCCTTTTAGAATGAAATTGATAATAAACAGTTACTCGTATATCATCATCATCATTATCAGCCTTTGTTTGTCCACTGCTGGACAAAGGCCTCTTCCAATGCACGCCACTCTATATATTTTATAATATTAATATGTTTTATTACCGACTCTTGAGACATCATTTAAAGTTCCTTTTACATATCCCAGAAATCCCGTTAACCTTTTATCTTCCCCCTTACGTAAGACTGTCCTTGGTTCCTGCTCTCCGATTCCCTGACTCTGTAGACTTTACAATAAATATTCTAAAGATATTGATATATTTTCCCTTAGTCTAAATAAATTTAAGTTCCTGGTTCATCAAAAAACATATTAGATTTTTTGTATTGTATTTAAATGTAAGTATTAATAGTTTTTTTTTCTGTATAAAACAACTTTCAAAGTCTAAACTTTATTCGTGAATGTGGTGTTTACCTATCTATAAAATTGTACACTTAGCTTTAAGTTTAATTTTATGTATATTTGTCAATTTGTGTAACAATTTCTGGTAAACCTTAAATAAATAAATTGAGTGCATATTTCTTGAGCAAAGAAAGGCAGTTGCACAACGCAGTGGCATTATACTAGTGTTGCCCAAATTCAGTCTTGGTCTTGCAGTCTTGGTCTTGTTCTTGCGTTTTTGCAAGACCAAGACCAAGAACAAGACCGCGTATTTTTAGCAAGACCAAGACCAAGACTGACCGTGCAAGACTTGAGCAAGAACAAGACATAGCCTGCAAGACTCTTGCGTCTTGCAGCTAGGACTTAGCGCTATTTCACTGAGTAGTTAGGTGTAACAGTTCGGTGTATAGGTAGGTACGCTTAGGAATTCTATGAGACGCAAAAAACTGTATCAAAGAATATGAAAAACTGGACCTATGCGCATTACGACTAATACCATAAACATAGCGAATAAAAAAATATCTATTAAAATCAAACTGAGTGCATGCATAGTTATGTTTTAACCATCGGCACTTTGATAATGCGGCATCAAAGGTTTTGTACTTACTTCTCAAAGAAATTTGCCGCTTTTCGGAAGTACATCGTTATGATACACGCGCCGGCGGCTTCTTTTGAAATCTAAAACAATCGTTGCCGCCACGCCGAAATCATAACATTTGACACTATTTGATTGCCGCCATAGGGCGTAGGTATACTCATGCAAAATAATTTCGAATTTTTTTAAGAGTACCTACAGGTGTTCCAAAGAATAAATAAGTTTCAGAGTGCTTAGAATGAAAATGAATACATTATACTGATCACGCAAGTATCTTTACTATGGCTATGTTAATTCAAGCTCACAATGTTCCAATTCTAATACGTTTTTCTAAGATTTAAAGTAAACTTTAATAAATAGTAATAGACTAATAGGTAATTGCAAGACTTGCAAGACTCTTGCTGCAAGACCAAGACCAAGACCAAGACTGGGAGCGCAAGACCAAGACCAAGACCAAGACCAGGTGTATTGGCGCAAGACCAAGACCAAGACTGGCTAAGTCTCGTCTTGTTCTTGCATTTGGGCAACACTACATTATACAATCTATATAATAAGACGTCACTCCTTACAAACTTTAAAAATATCGCAATCCTTTCATAGTGAACGAAATATACACACATACAAAGTACATAATTCTACAAAAAACTAACAAAAAATACAATGAAATGTGATTAAATGAATTGAATCGATGTCCTTGGCCCTCAGAGGAAAGGTTTTACTACCGGTTTACTTGTGTTCGTTTTTTTTACACAAAAACAAATCATGATCAGTTAATTTGATTTCGATTTATAGAGAACTAGCTGTGCCACGCGGTTTCACCCGCATTGCTCCGCTCCTGTTGGTCTTAGCGTGATTATATAATATAGCCTTCCTCGATAAATATGGGCTATCCAACACCGAAAGAATTTTACAAATCAGACCAGTAGTTCTTGAGATAAGCGCGTTCAAACAAACAAACAAACTCTTCTGCTTTGTAATATTAGTATAGATAATAAGACTTTCATAAACTTACTGTTTCCTATACAAACTGTTTTAAAGTGTTGAATGTATTTTTTTCTGCTTTAAAGATTTTATATGTATTTCCGAAGTTAAGAAAAAGTACAATTAGCTTTTGCGTTAAATCTGTAACATATTTATTGAAATATGAAGAAATAAACTATAAATAAACATTAGCTTTTATCTCATAAGAATAACGTCTCGGTCGTCATTAGAGTGACATTAAAAGCGATGTTATTATAAATAAAATACTATAAAATAGATATTATAAAGATGAGTCACTGTACATCATTAATCACAATAAACATTATCATACGATAAATGTAAAGAAATTAAAACGAACGAGTGAGGTCATGTTAGGTTATTATTTTAGTCGTTAGGAAACTAGATTTTATAATAATTATTTTATTTTAATATTTTATAAATCATTATTTTTCATCTTCAATTATATTCTGAAATTTAAGTAACTAATATCTTGTCATCGAGTTTTTATCTATCGTAATATCAAAATTCATCAATATCGCTTCTCCTATTGAGCGAAGAAGACAAGCCAGACGGACAAAAGTAATCTCGATACCTAGGTATAATAAATAAATTGTATTGAATTATAGGTTAACACTTTCAATATATATACACTATTTCCTATTTCAAACTACAGTTCCATTTTAAATTGAATACAGTTTTTTTAAAGATACAAAAACTATTGTTAAGTTAGGTTGCGGTTAGCCGCTCGTGTATAACCAGCCTACGTGAGATAGGTCACTCAAGGTTCTAAAGGACCTATGTTAGGCTTTATTAGGCCATTACCTAACGTTGTGACTCATAGCTTTTGTTCTGTTATCTTTAATTTTTTTTCTTTTTTATAATGCCTTGTTGCTACCGTCGTTTTTCAAGACAATGATTTATTTGTATACGCAAATATTTTTTTTTGTAATAATACATTAAATTATTCGGAACAGTATCGAAAACTATTAGTCTATTTATAGAAAAATTAATTCTATAACATTGAGGTACTATGTATGTTCTATAACAACGCCCAAAAAGATGTTAATGTGAACTTAAGATGATTTATACTCAATATTTACATATTCTCGTTAATTTACGAAAACAGTTTAAAAATTGAGGTGGTATTTCCGTCAAAAATGAAACAATTAAATACACATTGAATAATAATGATAATCATAAAAATTACGCAACCAAAAAAAGGGACGTGTTAATTAAGGAATATCAGCGACTCGCGATCTCCGTGAAAACGCTTGTTAATTATAATTTAGAAGCTACATGTGCAAATAATGAATTTATTATAAATACCTACATTGACTTACACGATCTGAGCCACAAGCGCGACCGCATCAAGAGCCGACTTTGAAAGATAACCAACATCTTTTCACGTGCCAGAGATAGTTGTTGAAAACCAGACGTTAATCAAGCGAATAGAATACAATTTCATTTGTCAGATTGCAGCAACAATGTTGCCTCAACGTGCTTCAAACACAAAAGGAACAGAAGTGTATCTTAAAATAATGGCCGTATACATGGTAAGATAAATATGCAAGTGAACTGTTTGAAAAGCTGTATGTATTCGTAACGAGGGCTCTCAGTTATATTGTGCACATCTGTGTAATTTTCTCTTAAATAAATGACGATTATTTGCACGTGAAACAAGTATTGCCCGCGTCATCGCTTGGTGCAATTCAATCAGTTCTATAAATAAAAAAAAAGACGTGTGGCACTCGGGGACTGCCGCGGTAAAGCTATTGCATAGCATGCCTTCAACACAGTATTACAATATTATTTCCCTTCAAGCCACACCTCCGAGCCCGTCGGAGTGGGGAGCGTGAGGTTTTTTCGTTACGGAATTTCTCGATTCGGTCCCCGCGCTCAAGGCCCGCGATAGAAGCTATGCAATAGCTTAATAATACAGTATAATATTTCCGCAAATAGCTAAAAAATATTTCTTTGAACATCATTATAAATACAATTGTTATAATTTGGAACGTTTTTCTACATCAGCAGCGTCGACAGCGTCCTGCAGGCGATAATATGCAAACAATGTACTAACTTTTTTATAGAACATTATTTATTAAAATATGTTTTACTACACTGCTCACAAATCAACGTATTACGTAAACGAGGAAATAAAGTTCTGTCCCTAAAAAGATCGAGTAGTACTCCAAGTTTACACTATTAGGACTACAATCCATCTTTGTCAGGGCCCAAAAGGTTGAAGGGCCGCCCGCATGGCCCTCGACGCAAATTGAGGTCCTCGAATGCAGGGAGGGTCCTAAGAGCATAGAGGTAGATTTGTGGCAGGGAATCTTGAAGGTATCTTCAGAAACTGTCTAATGAAATGAGTACTTTGAGATTTTTCGACCGTATGTCATCTTGATATGAAAGTGCCTAATTAAATGAATGAAGACTTACCTCGTCTAAGTGATGTTAGGGCTTGTAGATTGATAAGCTTTTACGAGTTTTACGAGACATTCAAAGACTTTATTGGAAATAAATATATTAGTTTGTTTGTCAGTAGAAATAAAATGTATAAGTAGCAGTTCTACGGCTAAGTAGCGTATCTCTTAGCAACGAAATACACAAGAAATGTTTTTGTAGGATTTCCTAAATCTATAGTAAATATTATTTTGTAATCTAAGAGTAAATATTAACGTGGAATTTTCGTAAAAAAGTTTTATTGTTTCATGAATTCGATTTATTTAATAGATAGTTACAGGCCAACTCAAATTACAAAACGTATCCTGAAAAAACATCGCCAAGTTCAATCGTGAAAGGACAAATAATTCCACAAATAACTTTCTTCCAGGAAACTGTTCCAAATGATTGGAGCAGCATTAGACAACACTGATTGTAACCTATGACCGATCCAGCATCACAGTAATGATGATAAATATGAGAGATTATCGGTCGGCTGAAAGGCTAAGGCTATTGTCTAGTTTTTGTGCACCCGATTCCGAGTCGTGATAACAGATTGAAGTTATCGCTCAAGGCGGCTATATGGATTTTTCTATTCGTTTTCTTTTTTGAAGTGAAACTTCTTAAGGCATAAAGAATAAAATTTCAAGGTCACGTCATGGAGTAAAGCGACGATTTTGGTATCTTTGAATCTTGACAAAGTTTCACTTCTGACACGTGTGCTCGGCACACACGCTCTTTTTTTTAGTAATGCTGCACTTAATAGAACTTAAAATTGTCCGTATTTAAGCAAAAAGGAACCACCCAGCAAAAACGCACTTCTGAGATATCAAAGGATTTACAAAAACATTTGCAGCTCTGTCAGATGAAGTAAAATTAAAATTTATTTTATTTAAATTCATTGATAAATTACTTATTTAAGTATGTGTATATAAATTTGCTCTGAATATTCTTAAACTTTCTAGATAATTAAGAAAATGTGCATGTGGTTCCTTTTAACATTTATCAATTGATAGGTTTTCTCTTATACAAAAAGGAACCACATCCCAGGGATTTAATGATATAAATGAAACTATGTATTTATAATATCGTAATTAAAGCTTTAATTAATAAAATATATAAAATAATACTTATATAGGACGTTTATTCGACGTTATCATCAAATTGGATTTCGAAATCCACCGTGTCTAGTCCATCTATGTGGTCTTCTATTGCATCATCACTAATGAGACCGTTATAAAAACTGTGCATCTTGTGGAATGAGATGTAATATGGACTGAATATCGCTAGAAGGTGAAGAAAGCTTCTCCAGAGGCAGCGACGTATAAGGTTCTTCGTTATCTTCTGTAATAAAAAGAAAAAAGCTTTTAATCAAAACAATAAAGCCGCGTGGCTTTTATACGTATGTAGGTAAGTATATGGCGACAGCAAAATATTATTAGTTTTTATAAAGCCGTGTCCCTACTAGACGACTAAGTATGTTGTATGTACATGCGCCATGTACAAAAAACTGGCTAAGTGCGAGTCGGACTCGCGCAACGAAGAGTTCCGTACCATTATCTATAAAAACGGCAAAAAAATCACGGCTTATTGTATGGGAGCTTCTTAAATATTTATTAAGCTATTGCATAGCTTCTATCGCGGGCCTTGAGCGCGGGGACCGAATCGAGAAATTCCGTAACGAAAAAACCTCACGCTCTCCACTCCGACGGGCTCGGAGTTGTGGCTTGAAGGCATGCTATGCAATAGCTTTACCGCGGCAGTCCCCGAGTGCCACACGTCTTTTTTTATTCTGTTTTTTAGTATTTGTTGTTACAGCGCGGCGGCATCAGAAATACATCGAAATTCGACTGTCTAACTGTCACGGTTCATGAGACAGAGGGATAGACAGACGGACAGCGGAGTCTTAGTAATAGGGTCTCGTTTTACCCTTTGGGTACGGAACCCTAAAAATCATACGCAACAGTGGCAACCCTAGCAAAAAATTAAATAAACTTGTTAAAATTTTGAATTTCGCAGGCTAGGGCCTTGTTCCGGTCAAAACAGTAGCCGCGCGAGTTTTAAAATCAAACAAATAATTATATGCGCTGAATGATGTGGCTAAATGTACTGTACTGAATCTGAATCTAAACGTATTTTACCAAAATAGTAGGTAGGTACCATCGAGATAGTAGGTACCTAGATCATCGACAGTTATTTTTAAAACAGGGTTTAGACTTTAGTAGTTTCATCTCACAATGACAGATGAATCGTAACAAAATGACTCTTAATTCGACTCGCCTTCGTGAACAACGACATTGTCGTTAAAATACGTAAATCCACAGAGGATTCCTCTTGTACTTACTTAATGAACGATCTTCTTAAAATCACACCACAATCGGGAATGAATCAAAAGTGGATAAAGCGTACCTGCATCTCAGATTCAATAAGTACTTAAATGCATTAAATAAAATTACTTACCCGTTGTATTTTCATTATTATCTTCGGTGTTCGTCTCCAATGCTTGCTTATTTATTGATTACTAAGCATTTTCACATTTAATTTTAAAGGTAATTAACAAAAACAATAGAACTTACTTCGCGGAGGAAAAAAACACCGTCACGTATTCGAACTACTTCGCTGAATGTCACCTATTTTGACAGATGTTCGACGTTTTACTTAAAAAATTGGAGTTTTGCACTTTGAGCTATCTAAGTAATGAAATACGTTGTTTAAAGATGAGAAGCATTGTAACAAGTCAAGGCATTTGGTTCCATATAGCGATGATGGGTTTCAGAATGTTTTACAATATTTATTTATGCATAATAGAACCGAATGCTTGTGGTTTTATTTTGCAATAAAAAATTACAATTAAATTATGTATTTATTTTACGCATAACCATACCACAGAAACCTGGTTCCATTTTGTGTATTAAAAATAATTGTTATTAATAGAAATATGTGTAATGTATAATGGTACCAAGTAGGTGTGGATCTGTTTTGTATAAAATGACATGATAGTAATATCGTTTATTTGTTTGAACAAAGCAGTCCCGTGGGGCTGTGGTTCGGTTTTGCTTAATATGTATTATTCGTTGTTGCTGGTGGTTCCTTTCTGCTTTTAGTATACCTTGTTTCCAACGTAAAAATCATGTGGTTCTTGTTTGTATAAGAATTTAGACCACTTTTGAATGAGTATTCTTCAATAAAAGTAAAAAACGAAATTTGTCGAGTGGTTCCATTTTGCATAAATACGGACAATTATTACTATAACCCAATTTAAAACGATTACAAATCATGTTAAAGGTACTAATCCTCTAGAAGTAGGCAGAGCCTGAGATGGTGAAAGTAAAGATTTTTCTAGTCATTTCTATAAAGATTGTAATTAACAGTGCAGATAGGTATGACGAAATAAATTTTAAACCGGAAATGTATACAATGTACAATGAAATATTAAAAAAAAAATTATGTCAATCTTTTTACATACACAGAAAATTATTCACAATTATTTGTACAAGTGTTTGGATGTATGAATTTTATTTACATTTTCTTACTTCGTATTCAATAGAAATATTATACAACAGGATGTGTATTTTTATAATTTAACACCTTACAATGTATTTAACAATACCTACTTTATTGCTTCGTCTCGAATTTACACTTCATAAATAAGTTATTTAAAAGGACAGAAGACGGTCATTTATCATCCCGTATTATATTCGCTGATACACAAAAACATCTATAAAAGGTAATCTTAATCAATTATTCGTATACATGTTGCCATCTTTATAAAATTAAAAAGTGGTCACATCTATACTATACTTGACATTATTTATCGTCCTACTTCTTTGTAAAATATAATGTGTCTAGTAGATCATGCTATAACGATGGTGGAAGAAGTTACTTGTTTTTAGAAACTCTTTAATAATCATTCCAGTCTGAAACTTACTATTTTCGATTTATTAGTAGCTGTGCCACGCGGTTCTACTCGTGGACGAAGCCACGGATTCAAGCTAGTATTATTAGATTGTGTCTTATTCTAGTAATCTAAATAGTAGGTACATAAGGTATATCATTGCCAAGTGTCATCAAAATCCAATCGGTGGTTTTTGCGTGAAAGAATACTACATTTCTTCTAACAATCTTTCGCGTTTACAAATTATATTATTATCGGGATTGTAAGTAGACTTGGATAATTTGAAAAATAAATAAGAAACATCTAGAAATTTTACGGAATCCCGTCCGAATTCCGATGATCTCTAAAATGATTTACTTTGTAGATAATGTAAAACTTGAAAATGAACTTCCTCACAAAATTATACAAATAATATTACAGTCAAAATAGACAATGTATAATCTGCTCTAGAATTTCAGGGAAAAGCGTTCTTTGAACACAAAACTGTATTCTGAACAATGGACATATTTAATAAATAAACAGTCCAAACTTGGTTTGGAGGGACAAACTGACGGGCTCTTTCTTATCTCCGCTAACTTTGCTCTTATTTTTTTTTTTTTATTTTATTTATTTTGGTAATCCAACAGCTTTACATTCAATAACACTTAACTATTTTACTGATTAATGGAACAAATTGCCAGTAAGGACTACAACATATTATTACTCTTAAGAATAGACCATAAACTAGAAAGGTATACAATTTACATATTAATAAAAAAACACAAAAACAACCACAATAAAATAATACTTTACTCAATGTGTGTGATCGTATGTATGTGTGTGTGTGCATATGAGTGTGTGTGAGTGAGTGTGTGTGTGTCTATGTGTGCGCGTGCGTGTAGGTGTGTGCGTGTGTGCTAGTGCTTGTTTAAATAACCATTTATTTTAGATATTTCATTAGCAAAGCGTTGTTTAGAGAGTAGGAAAATGTCAGCACTTGTGTACTCTGTGTTGTATACACGCATAATGCGATTTAACACACCGTTTCGTGCATAATTAGTATTAACTTTAGGGATGGAAAATAAGTTAGTCTGACGCGTACGAAAACCGGGTACATTCAATTGCATCGATTCAAGCAATTCTGAGCAGTCAATGTGGTTATTCCATAATGCGTGAAGCAACATTAGATCACTTCGTTTACGTCGTATTTCTAGCGGTTCTATTTCGTACCGGACACAAGCTTCATCATAGCTGTCAAAATAAGTAAAGTTTTTAAAGCTTAAAAACCTGAGAAACCTTTTTTGTATTGATTCTATTCTATTTATGTATACGGCGTAGCTGGGAGACCAAATACTCGACGCGTAGTCGAGTATGCTTCGAATATAGGCCGAATAAAGAGATTTTATACAATTTATGCTGTTAAAATCTTTACATGATCGCTTTATGAAACCAAGTTGTTTATAGGCTTTATTTACAATGATATCAATATGTTCCGACATAATCAATTTTGAATCTAGCGATACGCCTAGATCGCGTACACAGTTCACTTCTTTTATCATAACATCGTTTATTTTATATTCAAAGTTTATTGGATATTTTTTCCTACTAAAAGTGATTTTTTGGCATTTATTAACATTTACACTTATACGATTCTTAATATAATATGCTGCCAGTCTATCTAAGTCACTTTGAATTAGGCGGCAGTGTTCGACGGATTCAATTCCGTAGTAAATTTTTTTATCATCAGCGTACATTAAGTAGCGCACGTGTTGTATGCAGGTAAATATATCAAATAAGTAGGCATTGTACAGCAATGGCCCGAGAATAGATCCTTGGGGTACCCCAGATACTATGCCCACAAAGTCACTCTTAGCAGAACCCAAAACTACCGCCTGTGTTCTGTTTATTATGTAAGAACAAATCCATCTGTGTAGGTCACCTCTTATACCAAGTGCGTAAAGTTTATTTTGAAGAATAATGTGATCGACACGATCGAAAGCTTTTTCAAAGTCCGTGTAGATTACGTCTACTTGCCGTCCATTGTTCATTTCATCAAAAGTATAATTAATTAAAACGGATAAGTTAGTGACAGTGGAACGCTTTTTCATAAAGCCATGCTGTTGAGGTGGTATAAATTTATAGACAAGTGGTGAGATGCGTTTATGAATAACGATCTCGAAAATTTTACCTAACGAATTCAGGATAGATATGGGCCTGTAGTTTACAATCTGGTTTCTTGGTCCACTCTTATGTATTGGAACTATAAGTGCCTCTTTCCACTTGGCAGGAAACTCTCCATACCGGTTGACAGACAAATTAAAAATAATAGACAAGGGAAAGCCTAAAGAATCAGCACATTTTTTTAAGAACACTGGGGGTATTCCATCACTACCAGCGCCTTTATTTGTTTTGAGACTTTTTAAAATATGTTTAATTTCAATTGCGTCTATTTTAATTTGAGAAATCAATTCATTGTTCAAGCAAGACGATGGGAGGAGGTAATTTTCATATGAGTTAGCAGGGTTTTTAAAAACGCTTTCGAAATGCTGGCTAAAAGCAGAACATACTTCAGTCGCGTCGTTGTAGCTGCTATTCATATAGGTCATAGTATTGGGGTAACCTTTATTATTCTGTCTAAGTGATTTTATGTGCGTCCAGAAGCTTTTTGGGTCTTTACGAATATACTCTTGCATGCGGTCTACATAATGTTTGTAGCATTTCTTTTGCAACATTTTTTGCCTAGAACGAAGCAAACAAAATTCATCAAAATCTAAAGGGTTCCCGTACTGTTTCCATTTTTTGTGAGCCTTTAATTTATCCCGCACAACATGAATAAGTGGCTTACTGTACCAATTAGGGAATTTAAGTGCTGTTTTTCCCTTGGTCTTAGGTGTAAAAAGGGTGATTTGAGCATAAAGTCTCTGATAAAATACATCTACTATTTCGTTTATATCGTTACCAGCCAAAATTTTAGACCAGTCAGTTTTAGACAAATTATCGTTTATCGCAGTAAAATTAGACCGATGGAAGTTGTACCGCGGCTTGCAGGCTTTCTTCATGCATTTTAAGGTTAAATCTCTAGTGTCGATTTCTAAGCACGGATGATATGAGTCCTCAGGTACGAGTGGTTGTGAAGCTCTAAGGACCTCGACTTGAAAATTGCAAAATATTAGATCAAGAGTATTGTGCGCGATATTGGTAAAAAAATTAAACTGTTCCAGTCCGGATAGGTTACATAAGTCTAAAAAATCGCTACAAGCCATTTGTAAGTCCACTGAACCCCTTTTCAATTGAGTACAACCGTGTTCGGACCATTTTACATGCGGAAAGTTAAAATCCCCAAGTAATAATACATTATCATTCGGGTTATCAAGTAAGAAGTTGGAGAGTAATGAGGTGAAAGCCGCGACAGTTCTAGCTTGGTTTTTATCAGGAGGTATGTAAACGGCACCAATATGAAGGCATCGACGATTTTCAGATCCCAAAATGTTTGAGGGTATAGTAATCCATAGCGATTCACAATCGTCGGTAGACTTCACAGACTTTTCTTGAGCGAACATAGATTTTTTACAGCAGATCATAACGCCACCTCCAGTTTTCTTGCCAGAAAGATTCAGGTCACGATCATACCTAAAAATGTCATAGCGATCATCACATAACTCTCCATTATAGAAACTGTCAGTTAGCCAGGTTTCGATTGCAATAATGACGTCATAATCATGAGATAGAACATTCAATTTAAAGTCCTCAATCTTCGTACGCAGACCACGAACATTTTGGTAAAATACATTTGGTGCATTAGCCATTGATATACTGTACTATAAAATTCAGAAATATCGCAATACATAATATAATCCTATCCCATATACATATATTATTCAACGCTATGCATAAAAGCACTATCTCAAGTGTAATTATGATGTATAGTGTAATGAGTAAAGTGTGAGTTTGATTACAATGTATATTCAAAAAACAAGAAAAATCAACATTTAAATTATACGTAGAGGTTAATACACTAGAACAAAAAATAGCAAAAGCAAGTTCTAAGCAATTTTCGACAAGTCCTTTTTTGACGCTATAGATAAAGCTGGTGATTCCTCGTTTTTTCTTAAAAAAATATGGCAGTTCCTCACCCAGACAAATTTGTAAGACTTTTTTGCAGCAATATCCTTAGTTTCTTTTAGAAGGACTTTGTTATTGGGGGTCAAGTGATCGAAGACGTAGAACCTGGTTGACTTGCCGGCAAAACCAATATCCTTCGTTGTAATACCCTTAGTTTTCCGTAAGCCTGATAGAATCCTGTCTTTTACGTTACGGTCTTTTAATTTGATGACAAGTGATCTAGGGCGATTGGGAATGCTTTTGAACGGTTGAACTCTGTGGGCAAATTCTACATCTTCCGTAGACAATTTAACTCCAGCGTGATTAGCAATTTCTGTAATTAACAATTTAGGGTTTTCGTTCGATAGTTCTGGCAACCCAATGACTTCAATATTCGATTGACGACACCACTGTTGCTGCTTGTTTAGCGAGTTATGGAGTTCCGCAATCTGATTGTCCCTTTCAGTGATGTCAGCCCTCATTTTAATAATTTCCTGTTTTAGGTCGCAGTGTTCATTTTGAAGAATCTGATAGGAGTTTTCGATATTTTTTACTTGTGATGACACAGCCTTTATTTCATCGTTTATCTGGTTAAGGATGCTGCTTTTAATTTCCGCCACTATTTCCTCTTTAATACTTTTCAGTTTGATGTCAAGTAATTGTTCCAAGTGAGGCATCAGGTCAGGTGTTATTTGAGAGGGAATCGTTCCAGAGTTTTCCGTTGTAGGTATGGCTTTATCCTTAGCTTTTGAGTGCATAGCCGGCAGGTTCAAATTTGTTTGAGTTGCAGCTTTAATGCTACGAACGGGCGTGTCGCTATTGTCACCCACCTTTCGCTGGGCTACTGCACAAGAAGGGCACTTCCACTGATTGCGTGAGAGGGATGTAGTATCGCCAAAGTCTACACATTCAGAGTGGAATGATTTTGAGCATGTTGTGCATTTTATACGACGTTGGGTGACGCTTATGTTGTTGTTGCAGGCTTCACATTGCAGGCCCATGGCTTACTTATCAAAATTTGCAGATAAAAACAATGACTAATAATTGCTCGGAGGCAGATTAATTTAGCAGAAAGTTGGGCAAAATTTCTTTATATGGCAACACTACGTCTCCGTTGTCTTTGCAAAATGTCATTCAGGAATGACATATGCCATATGGAAGTGACAGATAGTGAAGCTCGTTCAGTTTTCAAATTATAATTTATTATTCGCCTACCTTCAATAACATTACTATCGGCGAAAGCGTGTAAGAATTCTTCGAGTTTCAGCCACAAAACGGAGGTTTAACACTGATTTCAATTGTTCACTGTGTTCTCCAAAATTAGTTCAAGTGATATAACGGCAGTTAAGATAATAGATATGATTTTGTGATTTTAAAATCGTTTTCAACAACAGCAACAGATGTATACCGTGAGTGAGTTTGACAGATATTTTTTTTGTTAATTATCTTATATTGTTAATACTTTATACTTTACTGATAATATACCTTTTGGGACAAAGGAAAATCGTATTACATAATTAGTTTGGTAATACTTCCATGAAATTGAGAGTTAAAGTCTCGAAGGATATAATATAATATGACGAAGGTTGAAGGCATTTTTGCATTCCTTATTTGCCTTGGTTCTAGGACTTCAAATATTATGAAGGCATTAGGTACTAAATGGTAATTGATTTTATATATGTATAAATGCCTCTAGCGCTGTAAATAATAATTTATTAATTTATATTTATGTATTATAACATAATATGCATTTTTAATTGTGAAATGAATAAACATTAGGGGTTAATAATTTTTACTTATACGATTTTTTAATTACTCTATAGTAACAGATATGCGCATTTTTATTTTCATTGTAACAAACAAGTTGGAATTTTGAATTAAATTAAACAATAAATATTAACAATGTTACATTTTATCAAATGATGTAGTCAGTCTATGTAAACAGTAACCAGTATATGAAAATGATCATATTTGATTTATACATACTTACTAAACCTTTTCTGACGTCAATGACTGATACTTATACACGTTTAAATATCAGTAATGATACACGTATCATCACAACATAGTATAAAACAAAGTCGCTTTCTCTGTCCTTATGTCCTTAATACTCAAAACTACGCAACGGATTTTGATGAAGGTTTTTGCTAAATAGAGTGATTGAAGAGGTAGATTTATATGTATAATTTATTAGGGTTTTAGATACAGCGGGCGAAGCCGCGGGCGGAAAGCTAGTATATTTATAATCTTTAGGTATATCTATTGAAAGAGATAGCAGTAAACTCAGCTTGAAAACATCTCAATTTGATCATGTTAATATAACACATCTTTAGAGGCGCTCCGAGCCATTTTATACATATTTAATAGCATCCCATCTCATTCCATTAATATTATAAATGTCTAATTTTGTATGTAGTATGTCGCTCTGTTGTAGAGAAATATTTTTATGACTTAAATTTATGTATTTCGCAACATGACTAGCGGTGACTTCTTGCTATAGTATAGTACCTATGTTGTTTCGACCTTATAATTGTAGTTACAGGTGTCTGTGGTTCAATAGCATCCAACTGTTATTACTGTAGCTAGACATAAGCGATTTGATAAATAAATGTTGGTGCGATCGTAGATACACTATGCAGAATATGTTCTATCAATCCGATAGTCCAATCATCATCATCACTATCAGCCTACATTTGTCCACAGCTGGACATAGGCCTCAGTCATGGCACGCTACATAGTCCAATACAGCAGTTTAATTGCTTCCTGGAACGACGTTGCTACCTTCTGTAAAAAAACATAATTATGTAAAGAAAAGAAATATATCGCATCACCACGCTTCCCAAACGCCTCCTAAACATGCAATGGCCCATTTTGATGTTCCCACAAATACAGTGAACAAAGCGTTTAACGCGCAGCTAATCGAAATTCGCGTGCGACCGGTTCATACCGGTTCGGTGCGGTCCAATCCGGTTCAATCCGGCTCGATCCAGATAGCGGCGCTCGGTTCCGGATTACAGTTTATCTGGCGCGAGCACGCTAATCCACTGCTAGTTGCTACCCTAGTTACACGCTAACTCTGTAAGCAAGCTTGTCTTTAGTATACTTATAATTACTACAAGAATATTAAACTGCAGTTGTTCACAAGTTTGCGCGAAGAAATTATGTTGTGACAACGATTTCCACTAAGTACACAGTGTCATGCAACTCGGTTATCTAATTTCGCTGGTTGTGTAAAACTATTTAATTATGCGATGTCAAAAGCGACGCAAAAGTCGCTTGCTAATTAAACAGCTGTGGAAATGAAGGAATTAATTGATAAAGTATAGGACACCAGAGTAATTGACTTGGCTTGTTTATGTTTTAAATCTTTATGTTATTCAGTTTGCGGTTATCTGTTCATTTATTCTAACGTCTATTATAACTTAGAAAAGGTCACATAACGTGAAAAACTGTAAGAAACCAAATTCAAATGCAATTTATTCATTATAAGCTCACGTATCAACAAATAAGTCATTCAAAGAAACACGAAACTGTAATATTATTCATTATTGACCCTTTTGGAAAGCAGGTCGTCCAGGTAGGACATTATTATTGGCCTGGTCTCGTCCTAAACCAAGATGGATGATAAGACAAGGCGATTAATTCACAAAAAAACGAAAGGAGTAAAAAGTTACTCGACCGGTTGGCTACTGTGGGTGCAGTTAAGGCTTTACAACACACGATTATTACGTTTGTATGGAATTTTGAATTTACTTGGAATTTCTGTAATCTCGAGTATTACAGGTTTGACTAGATTTCATTTGTTATCTTGTTGTACTTCGAGTTTTTATTTTTTTCAACTATTACTGCAAAAGGCCTGCATAATTTCTTCGTCTTAAAGCGTCTATAATTTAGAGATATATAAGTAAAAGGTTAACATAAATTTCGCTATTGTTATTTTTAATACACCATTGATTCTAGTGACTAATCACATAGATGATATAAGAGCATAATTGAATACAAGTACATACCTATATTTTCTCATTATACTCCTATTGCTAATGTGATTCTATAATATTAAACTTAAGTCTTCTAACGTACCATTATTTTCCTCTTTATTTTCAGAAAGCTTAAGTACAAAAAGCACTTTATTTTCCGGACAAAACATAAATAGGCCAATGAAAGTAATCTCTTGAACGAAATGGGAGATATCGCGGTAATCCGCACGAGCATGCGATGCGAATAATTGCGGACGACTGCGGATAATGGCGGACGGAGCCTTAAGTTCTCGTTACAATAATTGCTGTTACCAACTCGATTAGTTTTATGTTTGTAACGTCTTATTGATAATTAAAACGCTTATTAATATTTTTTTGTTGCATTGACGAAGGTATTTTTTAAACGTACATGATATTTTTAGATTGATGAAATGTCGTGTATTATTTTTATGATAGGTTGTTAATTGTTATACTCGTACTAGGTAAACTTAAAAAATTGTTCATCTCAAAATTTTAACTGTTTAATTTTCGATTACGGGGAATAATTTTTTATTCAGATATAATTAATAATATGTACTTACTTCTAATACTTAACCATTTATTAGCTTAAAATCAAAACTCACAGATCTACTCTACGTGTTAGAAAGAGATGCCTAGAGAAAATTATAGCCTAAATACTAAAAAACGTCGATCATTAAAATATTCTAATACCAGTGACGATAAAAAGATCTATAGAGAAGCAATAAAAGTACAAATAAAGATTATCGACGGCAATAATCCTAAATCTTTAGAAAAAAAAAACAGAAGTTGGTCGACCAGTCCCGATCGGGCCACTATCTGTCTCGCTCTTTTTACATGTGTGTGAAAGAGATAGAGGTATACAAAAAAGATTTGTAATTATTCTTAAAGATCTTTGAAGAATATTGTGTCATCGATTCTTCGCTAGATGGCGATGTATTCACTATATAAGGAGCCCCTAACATATTAATAAGTGTTATTGTGTTCATTATTACTGTATGTCAGCTAGTTATTATATAATTATAGTAATTATTCATTTAAAACAATTATGACATTTCCTAGGATTCATAATAATATAATAATAGACAATTGTATTTTTAAAGAGTTTTGCATGATTCTCTGGAATTCAGAAAAGCATATAGAGTTACACTTTATATACATACTTAAATTGGTATGTACTGTAACATATTTATACCAGCTTTTTTCAAATACAGAAATTCAAGGTTATATGTTCAAAAGTATATCTTTCAGTTAATATACTTTTTGGAGGAACTTTTCATTAAATTCCTTTTAATGAAAATTGCTAAACCGATTATTATATATATATTTTTAGTCACAATTTTACTATTTATTTATAGATTGTAATAGCAGTTAAGAATATATAATTATATAGATAGAACAAGGTTTCTTTCCCATTTACATTAAAAATAATCCATGTAAGTGATAACAAAAAGCGGGACCGTCCCCGGGGGGCGGTCGCAACTTAACTAGTTTAACTTACGGAAACTTAGATGGGCCGACACTTGCAGACCTCTGGAGAACCCCGTAGTTTTAACTTTCAAACCCTGTTTGAGCCCAAACACAGCATGGGTTAGTTCTATTAATAATTCAGTATAAGATGGAAATTCTCCGATACTAAAATCACAGTAGGTAGGTATATAAAAACTAGCTGTGCTCCGCGGTTTTACCCGCAGTGCTCCGCTCCTGTTGGTCTTAGCGTGATGATATATATATCCTATAGCTTTCCTCGATAAATGGGCTATCTAATACCGAAATAATTATTCAAATCGGACCAGTAGTTCCCGAGATTAGCGCGTTCAAACAAACAAACTCTTCAGCTTTACAATATTAGTATAGATAATACCTATGGTTTGTTAGACTGTGCTAAAATATCCCTTTAACATTATGCGTATCATAATATTATCATACAAAGTCCTCCGCTGTGTTTGTCTCTCTATTCGCGATAAACTCAAAAACTGCTGCGGCGATATTTATTACTACCAATGGACAGAAAAAGCCGCGGGCGGAAGCTTAGTTATAAATAATGTTGTATAAAAATTGAGACATTGTGTTCGTGGTTAAAAATTTCATCTGTTGTTTAAAACTCAGATAAAAAGGCATTTATAATCCGTGCTACTTTTGCTGTATTTGAGTCTCTATAAAATCTAAAACAAATAAAAACTAGGTCATCCAACGGTGCTATGCCCTGCGGCCTGCTTGTACCTTACCTTAGCGACTGTACATCATTTCTTTAAGGCTTCATATTTTTAAGTACCTACATACGTAACCAGAACTATATATTTTAACATCTTGTCTCATTAGCAAGTTATCTTTCGACAATTTTGATCTTCAAAATCTTAAGTAGATATAACATCAAAGACAGCGATGTTCAAGTCAATCGAATCAAATTGATCTAAAACGTAATGGGTAATCGATATATCTTTAGCTATGCATAGTAAAAGCAACGAAAAACATAGTCAAGGTCACTGAACTAAAAAAAATATTGCCTCAAGCACTTCGTTACTTAGTAACTAACCGGCCCACGCTTTATTTTTGAACTGTGTTATGGGATTATGAGCCGTATTTCAAGGTAATATGGGTGATAATCGTTGGTCAAGGGACCGCGTGGGCGCTAGGGGTGCACGTAAGACGGTAGCCGAGCGGTAGGGCTGCGTTTCTAAGAAAATGATAAGATCGTGATTGTATTTTTTTGTGAGGAATGTTACGTTGAAGTCATTTTAAAATTGAAAATATTATAAGTAAGCAGAGAAAATTGATTATCTGTTGTGATTATAATATCTTATATTCGATTGAGTTACCGTTTTTGTACATAATTTATAGGTAAATAAATCTTTAAAATATCACATTTAGCCTTGCGTGATTTTTTGCTACAATAATAATAAAATTTATGGTTTTATTCAGCTTCTTCATTATTTTTGTTTTAGAGCAGCATAAGGTAAAAAACTTGTTTGTTTTTAAATAGAAAAATAAACAAGATTTGACAAAAATCTCATAAAAAAATACCATTAATTATATATATTCAAATAAGGGTTATAAAAAAAACGTACGCTCCTACGCGGAAGCCATATTGAAATTATTATTAATAGGCGTTACCATTAATATTGTTGATACATTTTTTCATATTAATTATATATTTCATTAATTTCCTAGTTAAAATAAACCTTCAACCTTTATCATTTTGTATTTTTCTCTTTTAGTTAGTTACAGATGCCTTAAAGTTAAAAATTTAATTTAAGTTATTTTTAGCATCTCTTCGTAGAATAAGATGAAATAATTAATATTCAACAGTTTGACATATCACATAATATACCTAGAAATATAAAATATATATACAACAAAATTAATGAAAAAATATGTGTATCTAATAGTATAGGTACTTTTATAAAATAATATTATAGACTAGCTTACCGCCCGCGGCTTCGCCCGCTTTGTCTAAAACCTAATAAATTATATACTAAAACCTTCCTCTTGAATCACTTTATCTATTAAAAAACAACCGCATCAAAATCCGTTGCGTAGTTTTAAAGATTTAAGCATACAAAGGGACATAGGGACAGAGAAAGCGACTTTGTTTTATACTATGTAGTGATGAAGAAAATATGAAATCTCGTTTTTAAATAATATTTGGTGTGGGAGGAAAATAATGATTCCTAGTTCCTACTGTATCACAAAAAATCTTATTTCTATTAAACAAAATAAGTAATATCATTATAAAATATGTTACTTAATCATTTTCATTTTATTATATTTATTCATAAAACGCTCTTAATTTCAGAATAATTCGCGCGTATCGAAATTAACCTTAATAAAAATCTTATTTCAATTAAAATTTACATAGTTTATTGTTTTTTGAACATAAAATTAATATCTACGTTCATATAAATGACCCTCATTTAAAAGTATCCTAAAAAATATTTTTTACGTCTTATTAGTGCGTGGATATTCTATATATATATTCAAGTCATAAAAATAGTTTTTTTGATATGATAAACAATATAATGGGTGTTATATTAAATTCAAGGGCAGAACCGGCGCACGAAACTAGTTTAAAGAAAACAATACTTCACTGATGACCCTGTTGAACCACCAAGCCTCCGATACAACCCGTTTTTCGAGTTTTTTTACAAATAAACGAAATTTCACGTCTTATATAATACCACTTTACAACCCATTTACATCCTTAGCTCTAAGAATATAAAGCTTACTTCAGTGAGAGATGAAATGTACTTACGATCTTTTAAACTGCAATTCATGTGTATAAATCTGTGCTCTTCCCACACAGCCTCTCGCCATACATCTGTCTCTCTCGTAAAAGCTGTCAAAGCCAGTTTTGATAAACACTGGAACATGAAATTGTAGCGAAGCCTTTTTGTGGGCGATATTTAAGTAAAATACACGAGTAGTTTTTGTACTGAGATCGTGGGTTGGTTATCGATTGATTTGCCGTTTTTGTTTCAATCATGCTTTTTACGATTCGTGTTAAGGTGCGTTTGTTTTTGTCGATTTAAGGAAATCATTCGGATGAATAATCCTATTTACAAGACATAAAATATGTATTTTGAATAACCGGTTTCAGAAAGAATGTTCCAGTGTATTTTTTTATGCATGTTGACCGATTTCAGAACAATTATTTGTCTCTATAATAATTTGTTGTTTTCGAAACTATTTATTTAATAATACAATCTATTTCACAGTGTTTCTGAATAAATAAAATGAAACTGATAATTAAATCATGATGCATCAGTCCTGTTTTTCCGTTATTTCTATGTTTATTATTCTAAAAAGCGGGCCTTTGTACATAAACATCCGATTCTATTTGTTACTAGCGGTCCGCCCCGGCTTCGCCCGTGGTACATATTTACTTTTTCTCTACATAAGAACCATCCTCGTACTTCAAGGAATATAATAAAAAAAGAATTATCGAAATCGGTTCAGCCGTTCACACGTGATGTCGTGACAACGCGAAATGGGTTTCATTTTTATATATTATATAGATTTAATAAGCGACCCTGTTTAGTGATCAATGTTCATATCTGAAATTTTCAAAGAAATTAAAAATAATTGTTTTAAAATACATAACCTTCCTTCACTTTCTTCGCTTAAAAAACAAAACATGGAAGCATTATATCCTTTCTTTCAGTATTCCTAAATCTACAATAATAATATCATTAGTATTGATAAAAACTCCTCCTACACGCACCCATAAAGTAATTATTTCATCTCCAAGGGAGGTTTTATCCCAAGTTATTTTTCTTTGATCGCTCATTAAAAGGCCCTTCCTTAATAATTAGAAATCTCATTATCTGTGTCATTAACGTAAGAATGTATTGAGAGTTCGTTACAAATTATGATCATTTATTTTATGAATAGACGATTTTTTATGACTCTATCTAAATTATTTCTTATTACTATAGAAGCTTGTTTTGTACTCTGAATGTGTTGTATGTAGTTTAAACTTTTATCTACTGAAACATATCCAGATTTCAAACAATATTGTAACTTAAAACCAATATTTTGTCACGTTAACTTTTAGTACTGTCTGTACTATCGATTTGATATTTTTCTTTATTTTTTAGGTGGATTTACCAATTCATCTAACGTTATTTTAAACTGAAACGTTATTGTTTTTATTTGCACAAGTGTTCTAATTCTATTATTATAATCATGGCAATAATGATGTTTATCTAACGTAGTATTGCGTCACGCTGGGCCGTTTTTATATGAAACGTTTGGGTTATGTTCAGAAATAATGTCAAGGCAAACAACTTTATCCTACAATGTTTTATTTGATACGATCTCATGAGCATAATATATTATATATATCTTATTATGTGATACGGTACTTAGTCCTCGTGTAGGGAAAAAGTATATAATATTTAGTAACTAGCTTTCCGCCCGCGTCTTCGCCAGCTTTGTTTAAAATCTAATAAATTATGTACTAAACCCTTTAAAATTGAATCAAAATCCGTTGTGTTTTTTCACAGATCTAAGCATACATACATACAAACATTAGGACGGACGCAGGAAGCGATATTGCTTTATACTATGTATAGTAAAGCGCTACTTCTGTATAAAGCAGTACATACGTATCTTCTTATTGTCCCATAGCCCGTTTTAAGTGATATGAAGATGAATTTAATGCTTCGTTTACATTACATAGCTACTGACTTTGTATTAAAATATAATCAACAACTCAATACTATTTATTCTCACTATAATTCTACACATATTAAACCCTATGCAGAATCAAAGCAGTAATTCGTTTTATTAATTTAATGTTAATAATATCCAAATTTTTTATTTTAAAAGCATTTTCAATAGCGTCATATAAATCTATATCAACTTGACCTTATTGTTATTAAATTGATAGTGGTAAAATTACGATCGTGTAAAACGTGAGTTTACCTCTTATCGTAAATTATCACTTATTTTTATACCACACTATCGTAATTTCTAGATTTATCCAGAAAAATCTTTGCTCTACATAGTAGGATATATTTATTTTATTTAATGTAGGATTTATGCGTTAAATTACAGTTAACATTTGGAAGATTGCATTGATCTTTTGTGTAAAAGGTTAAAGAACTGATTGTACCTACTGAAATGTGTTTTATATGGATATAAAATCATATCTAATGTATATTGTAGGTATGACAGATATTTTTAAGGGAAAACCAGTGATAAAGAAAATAACGGAGAAAGTATCTAATGTAGGTACTATTTTATAACATTGATGTGTATTTTTTGCGAAAATACAATATGTTGGAGAACTCGCTACACAAATGGTATTTGTTATTTTTATAATATTTAAAGGTATAGAAAAGCATATTCATTCCAGTGACAAGTCTAGTGACTTAAAGTATCAAACGAAGCATTATAATCATACATATGTCGTGGTCATATCGTAGATTTGATCATTTCATGATATGAGTGGCCATTTCACGAAATGGTCGCATTTCATGAAATGGCCAACATGGTTTGATCAGATCGTTAAATCGTCAACGTTTCACGATATGGTCATCCACATTTGGCCAGATCGTATAAAATATATAAAGTCCATAAAACATTAAAAAATTCTGAATATTTTTAGAACTTGTTTATTGTCATATAAGTTAGTGCCACGGCAGTGGCCGGCGAATGCCAGAAGCGAATGGTTTTTGCAATAGAAAACATTTAGGTTAGGTTAGGTTAGACTTTAATAAAGAACGCACGAGCCGAGCGAGCAAAGCGAGCGTGCCGCGGTAGCGGCCGGCGAGTGCCAGAAGCGAATCGCTTTTTAAAAAAGGAAAAATTATAATAACATGGGATATATAAATATATTTATGTAAAGGATTTTAGACGCATTTTTTCCTCAATATAAGATATCCGCATTTTCCATAGTACTCGAACCTCTTCGTCGTAAATTATTTGCTATGACTTTCTTCATATTGTAATAAAACGAACTATGAAGTTTTAAACTGCGAATAATTAAATTTTCGCCAGCGGCCGCCATCTTATCACATAAACACAGCGCTTGCAGCGCCTCTACCAATAATTAATGTAACTATTTTACGATATGATCAAATAATTTTGATCATTTCATGAAAAAACCGCGCGTTTAGTTGGCCATATCGAGAAACGATTTCTTATCATTGATCTGCCCAAACCACATCATGATGTGGCCAATAGACATTCGAGCATTTCATGAAATGCGACCATTTCACGAAATGATCGATCATATCATGAAATGAGCAAATCTACGATATGGCCACGACACATACATGTGTTAGAATGGTAGAAAAATACGTGGGCGAAGGTAGCAGTGTGTATTTTGTGACTCCACTTTTTGTGACCGATAGTCTCTAATATTATAACGAAGATGGATGTATGTTTATAAGTTTAAGTACCCAAACTGCTGAACCGATTTTGATGTGATTACGATGACATAAACTATTGAAAATGAAGTGTTAAAGGGTAAGTTTATTGAGCTAATTTCATTTAAATTACCTACACGATAATATAAAATCTGTAGCTACTGTCTCAAAATAAATATTGTTTTCACAAATCTTGTTAAAACTATGTTTGTACTAAAACCGTACGATTTTTGTACAATCTCTATATTTAGTATCTGCTAGATAACGTCCCAGCGTAAACATGTCTGGCAAATTGTGTGTAAATAGTGGCAGCCGACACGTGTGCGATAAATATCGTTTACATTACGATCTTACGACATTTGTTTTATTTTACCCTTATTTCAAGTAATGGAGTGTGTGTAGTGTTTTAATGATTTGCAGTAACACATGAATGTCGATTATTGCTTTACATTACAATTAATATAATTTTATTTTAAAATATATTCAGTATGAAGAACGAAGAATTGACATGATTTTAATTAACCCCTCACGCGTCCTACTATAACATACTGATTTAGTTACGAGCAAATAATGTACGTAGGACGCGTGAAGCTTTAAAAGTGCAATTATGGAGTTTCTTGCCGGTTCTTCTTCATAGATACTGCTTTCCGAATGGGTGATAAATGTTAAAAATATGTTATGACGATTCAAAAGTGCTTCTTGAAGAATAAATAAATGTTGAGTTTGAGTTTGAAGTTTCTTGAATTAATTAATTCATCTAAGAATAGGCCTTTTGCAGTATTTTTTTCAGTATTAATAAAACAACATGTTGACAATAAAGATTTTCTAGTATATAATACTATAACATACCTAACTAAATAACACTTTTTTCAATACCTACCTAGTTGTGATATAACAGCTAATACATAGTTTTAAAAATATAAAGACTATTATAGAACTTCCCAAGCCCCAAAATCGTTGTAAATAATTGTAAACGATCCACCTAACGTTTGAAAATAACCTTGTTGAATAAAAAACATAAAATTATTGTTGAAGGACGCTCGATAAGAAGCGACACACGCGCCTAAATAATTGGGTTATCTTTATATTATGTAAGCCACGATAATTGGCACTATATGCGATTTGCTTTTAATTTGATTAGGAATTTTTAGGTAGGTACTGTAGAAATTCATTTCTAAATTTTGAGTCATCATCATCATCTCCCTTGCCTTATCCCATTTATTTGGGGTCGGCACATCCAACACTCCACATTTGTCTGTCCTTTGCAGCTTCA
>CAJQZM010012125.1:0-17282 GCA_907164665.1 Colias nastes | reverse complement strand
TTATTACCTATTCAATAAAAAAAGAATCATGTAAATCGGTGTAGAAACACCAAAGTTATACATGAAATACGCTATAAGTCATCGCGCGTGAATACAGAATCATGCAGCCATAAGGATTATTTTTGTGTATCAGTTGCCGCGTTCGACGCGCTTCGCGGCGGGAGCTATAAAAAGGCGGCGGGTCCGCACCCGTTTCGCGTTGTCACGGCATCACGTGTGAACGGCTGAACCGATTTCGATAATTCTTTTTTTTTATTATATTCCTTGAAGTACGAGGATGGTTCTTATGTAGAGAAAACGTAAATATGTACCACGGGCGAAGCCGGGGCGGACCGCTAGTATTTAATAAGGTTTTTTAATGTTAATTACTTTCATTTCGTAGTCGCGGTATTTTGGCGGTCAAAAAAATCACATATAAGGTCACCCAGGGCTATTGCAACTATGGGGCTATGGCAACTAATTATCATAACTCATTTATTAGAGTTGTTGTAATATATCGCCACCTATGATTCAATAACTCAACGACTAATAAATCTTACAAGTAATAAATGGCGCCACTACGATGAAAACTATTTGATTGATAGGCCATTGTGTCAAACCGCCATTTTGAAGTTGGTGTGCGTAAAAACAGGTGTCGGGTTTTGCAGACAAAAAAATTGTTTAGGAGTGATTTTTTGCAGGTGTTTTTGATTGGACAAGATTATCACAAGCCGTTAAGCTTATTTCATTTATATTTTTAGTGCGTTAGTTGACTCTATTTTGTGTTATTGATGCAGTTACATTTGCCTCGTGAAAATTTCACTATGAGGTTATTGCAACTGTGAGGTTAGTTACAATAGCCCCTTATATTTTTGTATGAAACTAAAAACACTAGTGATGTGACAGTGTCGATATTTTTAATTTATTATGTATCCTTCTTGGTAGTCAAAATATACTTTCTTTATGATTAATTAAAGAAAAACCATCGATTTTTCCTTCGATATTATACCCAGAGACGGGTTCGTAAGTAAAATTCAAATTAGATAAAACCAGCGTGGTTAAAGAATATAACTAAAAACGATAGGTAGGATAGTTATGTGATTGTTCAAGTAATTTTTAGTAAACGGTTGATTAACTAATAAACGTATTTTATTTGGTTTACGTTTTTAACAATATTTAACACAAAGAATATTATTTGTTCTGACCAAAAACTAAAATTGACGTAGTAGGTAGGGGCACTGTAATTTTTTTTGTGTTGCGATTTAAAGTGGTAAATCAAAGTACATGAGTTTTTCCTCTAAATAATGCGGCGCCATCTACGATCGCAACGTTATTGTAGCAATAGTTCCCTAATACACAATAGTATACGATACAAATCACACGCAGAATAATAAAAAAATATCGATGAATAAATTTTTTGCATTCCCCACACTAATTCTCGAACAAATAGTTGCATTTGCCCCACAATCAGAAAAATAAGTTTTTTTCTGAAAACTAGTCCTTGCTACACGGTAATACAGTTCAAAATCCTATGAATAACATGAAATCTCATAAAGATATTCTATATTCGTTGTTTTATATGAAATAGAAGAAGAGTTATGGCAGTTAGTTGCATTTACCCCCGACTAGGGGTTAATGTAACTTTTTCTACCAATTTTAGGAAATATTCTCACTACCAGTTATTTATAAGACTACTGTATTGCTTGATTGGTTTAAAATAATCTTAAATAAATACAAAAATCACTAAATGGGTCAAATAAATGATCAAATATAAAAGGAGATAACTGCAACCGATCAAACTTGAAACTTGTTATTTTTTAGTTGCATTTGCCCCGGTTGACCTTAATGTAGGTACTTATAAAGAAAAACAAAACTTTTTCAATCATACAAAAAGGTCAGCGACTTGCCTGTGCGTGCAAAAAAAAAATTTAAATGTAGGTATATTATAATTTTACACTATTTTTAGAATTCGAAGGTTAGCCATCCATTTAATTTGCATTACCGTTCTATTTTTGTTATTATCTACAAAAAAAAAAACAATATAAATTTTATAGTCTATTAATTAGTCTATTCCTAAATTACCATAAACACGTGAATTGGCTATACGTGTTATAGTGCATAATTAAATTTGCCAAAATATAACCTAGGACATTGTTAACTATGGTGCTAACTACTCAACCAATGGGACAATGAATGTAAACATAGTATAATATTGCTTACAGATCGCGGCTTCACTCGCATGGTACACGAATAATAATCTATACTTAATATTATAAAGCTGAAGTTTGTTTGTTTGTTTGAACGCACTAATCTCAGGAACTACTGGTCCGATTTGAAAAATTCTTTCGGTGTTAGATAGCCCATTTATCGAGGAAGGCTATAGGCTATATATCATTACGCTGCGCTAAGACCAACAGGAGTGGCGCACTGCGGGTAAAACCGCAGGGCATAGCTAGTACCTAGTTAAAGAAAAGACGCCTAAACTAATGCAATTATTGTATTGTCACCGATCCTTGATAAGTGTACAAAGTTTGAATTAAATAGGTATGTATGTCCGTTTAAAGTGGCTCAATATCGAGTATATATAGGAGTCGGTTACATACAAACAATTAATAGAAAACTACAGACCAATAAGTCTAATGCCTAACCTATACAAAATATTTGCTAAAACAATCCTAAACAGAATATCAAACACCTTGGATGAATCACAACCTCGAAAACAAGCTGGCTTCAGAAGCAATTATTCAACACTTGATCATATTTTTGTTATTAAACAACTTATAGAAAAATGTAATGAATATAATCAACCTTACTATATAGGATTTGTAGACTACAGCAAGGCGTTTGATTCTATAAGACACGATTATCTTTGGGTGGCATTAAAACTACAGGGAGTCCATCAAAAATATATAAACCTCATCAAAAACATCTACAGTCACATTTCGGCTAAAATTAGGCTTGAGAGAGTTGGAAGAGACTTTGAAATACAGAAAGGGGTGAGACAAGGGGATCCCATGTCACCAAAACTATTCTCGGCTGTTCTTGAAGGTATTTTTCGGAATCTCGACTGGGACCTTTGTGGTATAAACATTAATGGCCAGCGCCTACACCATCTAAGATTCGCAGACGATCTCATTGTAATAGCTGAAACACCTGAAACTCTACAAAAAATGTTACAACAGCTTGCCGACCAAAGCGCAAAAGTAGGACTTGTAATGAATACATTAAAAACAAAAATAATGACCAACAGAACTAAAATTCCAATAGAAGTCCACAACAGGTACATAGAGTATGTTGAAGAATATCTTTATCTGGGACAGATCATTCCTCCCAATGATCTTATGACAAAAGAAATAGAGCAAAGGGTAGCAAGTTCTTGGAAACGATTTTGGTCCTTGAAAAATATTTTTAAAAACGACGATATCTGCCAGACGTTAAAGAGTAAGGTTTTTGATACATGCATACGCCCAGTGATGACTTATGGTTGCCAAACATGGTGTTTAACCAAAAAACAATTGCAAAAACTAAAGGTGTGCCAACAAGGAATGGAGAGAAGCATGTTAAAAATTAAAAGACGCGACAAAGTAAAAATAACCAATATTAGGAAAAAGACGAAATTGCAAAGCATTGTGAAGACAGTCAAATCTCTAAAGTGGCGTTGGACAGGGCATATAATGAGGAATAAACAAGGAAAGTGGACTAAAGATCTCTTGGAATGGTATCCCAGGGAAGGAAAAAGGAACAAAGGGAGACAAAAAATTAGATGGGAGGATGATTTAAAGGAAATTGTAGGAGGAGTGACCTGGAGAAGAATAGCACTTCAAAGGCAATCATGGAAGAGTTTGGAGGAGGCTTTTGTCGAAAGGCAAGCAAGATACCCAGAAGAAACCTAGTTAAGCTATAAATTATTGTAACTTGTAAATTTCTTGCAATAAAGGCTTTCATTCATTCATACATACAAACATATAGGTGAAAAAAAAGCGTGTTGGTTAAAAAAGTAGCCTGTGATAATCCAGACCTTAATCTATCTCGGCGCCAATTTTAATCTCGATCTACTTCTTCTTTTTTCCAAATGGCAACTACCGATCCCAGCGAGGACGGATTCTGCCAATGTCAAGTTTTGAACGGATGGTCAGTTTATGTTAATGCTCATGTTAAGTCATCTCGATCTAATCTAATCTAATCAGCCGTATTTCCGTGGAAAGCTAATAAACATGCACAGATATAAAATACATTTTCATGGATTTTGAACGCGATTTATTCATTATATTTATTTATCCTGAAGTTTCAAAAAAAATTACAGCGAGCGTTATCATTCAAACACAAACTGTGTTAACTTTAATAATAGTAGGGTATAAAAAATACGATGGGTATGGTATGGGGTATAAAAAATATGATTCAGTTGACTAGTTTTAATCCCGGTTCAAACCACGCAAAGTCGGAGCGGGTAGTTAATAATTAGAATTACATTGTTTAGAAGTCTCGAGTTTCATAATATATATATATAGTGATTTGCCCTCGTGATATAGATCTTTACTTTACTTATATTATAAATACGAATGTGTGTTTGTTAATTGTTTGTAATGCAACGGAGCGTTTTTATAGAAGCTAGAGAGTGATATAGGGGCGGCGAAACATCATCCCACTATCCCATATGAATTTATTTCGACTGCGCGGTGAAGCCACAGGTAAAATCTATTATTTCATACAAGTAATCTATACTAATATTATACAGCTCAAGAGTTAGTTTATTTGAATGCGCTGATGTCAGGAAATACTGGTCTGATTTGAAAGATTCTTTCAGTGTTAGATAGCTCTATATCATCACGCTATGATTAATGGAAGCGAAGCAATGTGGGTAAAACGCGGGGCACAGCTATTAATCTTATATTTGTTCTCATTGCAGAGACCTGCGTTTCCTACGAGGGCTCAGGCCACAATCTACCACGCTGGTCAAGTGCGGGCAGATGACTTGTCGTCGAAATGTTTGGACATGCCAGTTTCCTCTTCACAATGGGGAGCGTTGGGCGAGTAGAGGCAATCACGATAGTATAGAGGGCCTAATTGCCTAAATGTCAGTTCGGCCGTCATTATAGATGTTTATTCTTAATCGCCGTAATGGCGGCAAATATCGACGATCATTTGTTGGGCCAACACTCTCGATTGTGATGAAGGCCCATTAGAATGTTTTTCTCCACGAATGGTAATAATGGTGATGTGAATTTAATTAATCAATTTTAGCACGACTCTAGTTCCAAACCTTCGATCTATTGATTAAAGTCAGAAGCCTTAACCACTAAGCCAAGTAAAGGTAACTGATAATAATTAATTTATGCATAATATTTTCTTTATTATTTTTATAATATTATAAACTCAAGCTTAACTCAAGTACCTAGGTTATAGGTATGTATCTTTGATACTCTGTCACGCAAAAACAGCTGATCCGATCTGTATATTGTGTCTCAGACATAGATTTTAGTCTGGGTTAGCATATAGGCTACTTTTTTTTTACCCGAGACGCGAGTTACTATTACACTAATATTATAAATGCGAAAATATTAATGGATGGATGTCTGTTACTCTTCCACGTAAAAACTACTCGCCGGATTTAGGTTAAACTTTACAGGAATATAGGTTTTACATCATTCACGGTTATAGAGAATCCACGTGCCAAAACAAATACTTGTTATTGCACGCGGATTCGTCCGCGGGCACAGCTAATACTACATAACTCTCCTAAACAATAAAATAACGATATTTTTTAATAGTGGTACTTAAACCCACACATTGTGGCACCATGGGGGTCAGGGTCATTAACCAATATAAGAACTGGGTCATCAAAAAGCTATAAGGTATTCCAAGTCCATTTGCATACACAATTTCACCTAAATTAATGTTGGGACATATCACATATAACAGAGCAATACCTAATGAGAACTATCAATTAAGAAGATGTTTGGAATTTATAAGTACGATAGTTCACAAAATAGATTGTTATGCATTTAATAAGTAGATATGAAAACAAAATAATCCAAATATGTGTTTTATACAAAATAATAAACAAAAATTTTCTTAGAATTCCAATTAAAAATAATTTTAATTCCAAACTAATCCTATCCATGTGTTGTCTGGCAGAGATCGCTTAAAAGCGATAAGGGCGCCTATTTGACATTTTATAATGTTTTATCTTTTTTCTTCTTCTTTTCTTCTCTGTTACAGTAGGAGTGTGTTAAAGGATATTTTATTGTACCTATTGTATTGTAAAATGCTTTATTCGCTGAATTTCGCCACTCGAAAATTAAAACTAGACAAATAAAAATAAATTAACAAACATCATTCTTTAAGAATAATAATTTACTTTGAGGTAGGATACAGGATATAGTCTGTAATTTTAATACAAGATCTATTATACTATATTCTATAGAGACATTATTATCCTTAAGGAATTAGGCATAACTCTACACAATTAGTCAATTATAATTATTATTTAAATTATTTATCAAAATCCCACTTAACCACAACTTCAATATATTACCTTAATAATTAAACATGTGTAACATTATTACATCTTATTGTAATGTACTGGCTGCTTCCTCTGGCTTTACCCAGGATTTGGATTTGATTTCTAGGGGTAATCTATACTAATATTATAAAGCTGAAGAGTTTGTTTGTATGTTTGTTTGTTTGAACGCACTAATCTCAGGAACTAAAGGTCCGATTTGAAAAAATCTTGCGGTGTTAGATAGCCCATTTATCGAGGAAGGCTATAGGATATATAATATCATCAGTTCATCACGCTAAGACCAACAGGAGCGAAGCAATGCAGGTGAAACCGCGGGGCACAGCTAGTAGATTTATAAAATCAATCAAGCTGTTTTTGAATTGAATCAAAATAAACAAAAATCTTTATCCTTATATTAATTAATTATAGATATATAGCCTATAGATTTCACCCACTTTTTTCGGTCAGATTTAATTCCAACTTTTAACACTTATCAAGGGTCGGTCGGTGACAATACGGTAATTTTATGTGTTTAAGCGTGTTTTTTCAATTTTAAAAATGCATATATATATAAGTATAGTAATTATTACTAAGTAGTTAGTAATTTCATGATTTTTCTTATAAGATTGTGTTTCTCTAGTTAGTAGATAAAATAGTAACTTCTTTACTATTTTATCTACTTACACTAGTGTAGATAAGTTTACTTCCTTAAAGATTAGGTATAATATGAATATATCTTTTAGTATTTTTTATATGCTTTTACATAATATTATGTTCGTAATAGCTATAACTAACACTGATTACCTAACTATAGTTTTGTGTTTTTTATACTTTTGAATTATAATGTAAATTATGAGTGAAAACACTCAGTTATGTTTTAACCAGAAAAGATAATAATATTTTATTATGAATTTTAATGTTGGTTTCTATTACAAAGCATAGAAATGTGTATCATATGTCTGTGTATTTTAGCTTCGAGTGAGTGAAGTCCCATGTCCCCTAGTGGGGTAAGGGGCAGATGCATTATGCTAGGCGTCCATTAGAGACGGATCGGGGCGGGTCGCATCGCAACGGGCCGTCTCTAATGGACGCGCTGTTTGCTCCTGCGTCCACCTGTACGGGGCGCGGCGGACCGCCTAGGCGGATTTTATCTAACAAACGCTCGCCGCTCACATCCGCCTGCCTGCGTCCACTAGACGGGTCGGGGCGGGCCGGGCCGCAGCGCACCGCCGGCAGAAATCCGCCTGCGAAGCGATATCTGCCAATGCGTTGCGGCCCGCCCCGACCCGATCCGTCGCTAATGGACGATGTTTCATACAAAACATAGGCCGGCGTATTTTTGCGTTGCGATGCGGCCCGGCCCGATCCGCCTAGTGGACGCCTAGCTTTATACATCTGTTTCACTGATTGATTTTCTTTAGGGACAAGTAGGTGATCAGCCTTCTGTGTCCTACCAGACCGAGACATATTTTTTTTTTCACCCCTCGGTGCTACGATCACGAGTCAAGCACTGTACCAAGGAGGCGGTCAGATGTTTGTGTATTTTAGCTTTACAAATGAGATATTTTGTTTATTATTAATATACCTGCTAGCTAAGTCAAACAATGTTCTGCTGGGACACCCTTATTAGTTATAATGAAGGGATATCAACAATATAGTGTAAAACCTATAAATTATACACAACATTTTATCAATGGTCAAACCGTTTCAGAGGATTTTGATTGCAAATACTGTGACAAGGATTGAAGAAAAGTTGTAAAAAATATAAACGAGGCAAAGACCTTATTAAAAGGAGTCTTTTTATTGAAAACAGGTTTAATTTTAAATTTACTAAATAATATTAAGCAGTTAAAATATTAAATTATATTTCAACAAGATTCCTATTTGAAAATTTATTGAATCAACCACAATAAGACCATAGTCCATACTCCATAGCTGTCAATTGTCATAATTCATAAATTCTAACAGAGCTGAAACACGAAAATTTATTTTAATTGGGACATTTAACCTAAAAAAAGGAACACTTTTCTCTACAATCTATTGTTTACTTGTCATTATAAATTATAATTCCCATCCCATGTTTTGTATTGTGCGTAGACACTGTGTGATTTAGCTACACCAATAAGGAGGCAGCTTAACGACACCATAATTGAACAGGGCACATCACATGAAGTATCCAATTGAAAATAATTGTCGCAAAAACATTTTGGAGGTCACGTCCAGATAACAGACGCTCGATACATGCGTTGGAAATAGAGTAAAAAAAAGTGATATCCAAAGTTTACGAACGCGAATGAGCGATTTTTTTAAAAAGTTCGGACATTATCCGACTCATTTAAAAAATGTGTTCGCGATAAACTAGTCGCGTAGACGAGATTGGGCGCGCCAACTCGGTCGGGTTGTAAGTTATTTTTTTTTTCAATCACGTTCTGCAATCAGCAATTTTCGCCTCAATCAGTCAGATACCACAGTCAGATACGTTGTAGTTCTTAAGCTTATCTAACCTGACCACATCTTCGCCGTAGTGTTGTCGCTGAGTGGAAAATACCAAGGCACATCACAACAATCACGCACAGACCACTTTATTGATAACTGAATCCGGTGTTAACTGGTACAACGCGATGTAAAAACACAAAATAAAACACAGTGATCACTGAAATACACGACGATACCCACCTTACTCTTAGTAATAACATGTGTGGCGAGTTTTACAATTGCGAAATTTCCAGTACCGATTGTCTTTTCCAGCTCGTAGTTGCCGACACATACTAGCTGGTCTATGGGAAAATGTTTGCTTTTGTGCATGGGCTTGATATTGCAAGCCATTTTAGTTTACGATCGCGATAAAATCCTTCCGAGCCCATACAGCCCGACGGATTTCAGACTACTGAAGTTAGTTCAATTATCCGCCACAATAGCGCTGCTGGCACTCACGTCATTCGACAGGGACGTACAACTGCACCCTCAAGGTTTCATTAACGATTACAAACTCGTAATAAATTACCTTACATTATATTAGCTAATTTGTTGTGATTTATTTGAATCATCATTATTGTTAACATATGTTTATAACGAACTCCGTAAAACGCGTAATGTAAAAACTTGTTATCACTATTTTGTTATCATGTTGAATGGGCGCAGTTGAACGTCCCATGCTGTGAAAAAAGTATCTTGATTCACAAGCTTTACGCGAGTCGTGCTGTTTCATTCACACTGCTTGTTTTAGTTGATGAAAGAGGGAGAGAGGCTGCTGTAGGGGGGATAAGTGACGTCAGAGAACGTTGCTTACGTCATACGCGGCAAATTCAAACGAGTTATCGTGGACGTCAGTAAAAAATATCGATTTTGTGTTGCGACTTGCGAACGAAATTTCTAAGCAAACTACAAAGAACTTGTGCTTTCTTTTTAAATGTTATCTTTTCTTTTGTTTTCAGTGCGTTTAAAATAATAGTAACAGTACTATTAGATAGGGAGGCGAGGTAGCTAAATGGCGTAATTCAACGGCGTCGTCGAGACTTATCAAAATCGAAAGATAAAATAATTTCGAAAAGAAAAGCTTCTATGGAAAAACCATTTTAGCGGTGGGTTTGGCGTGTACGGATTTTCAAAAATGTAAAAAAAAACAGTTACTTGGGCATTCTCGAGCGCGTCAGATATTCATACTACGTATGCCCCAAGTGCCTCTGATAACAACGGTATACTAATCTGCCGGTTTGCGTGGTGGGGCTAGGCATATAAATTCGTCAAAAATGCACAAAAAAAAAATTTACTCGAGCGCGTCAGATTTTCGGAAGGGGTGTTAAGTAGGCCCCAAGGAAGCTCCCCTTAAAAAAACTGACGATTTCGGCGTGACGATAAGTTACGATGAATTTTTGAAAATGCAAAAAAAATAAGTCTTTTTGAAATACTCGAGCGCGTCAGATTTTCATAGGGGAGGTTTATCTCGGTATCCTGAAAGCATATTTTCTTAATCTGACAAAAATGTTGGTGGGTTCTCTTAATCTGACCGAAAAAGGTTTTTGGGTTTCTTTTTTTTAATCATCGTTATTTCATATCAATTTTTCTTAACACCCTCAGTTTTCGAGATATACTCAAAAAACCGGGAGTTTGAGTTTTTATGATGCTTCAAGTCAAAAAGTTTTAACTTTGGACAAAAATAAAATGAGACCTTATTTTGTAAAATAAAATTACCTTTTTTGTTAATTTAAACTTTTTTTTTTGGAAAAAGTAAAGTTCGCGACTTATATTCTGCAACGCGTTTTTCGGACGACGAAATGGCTCCTCCAGACTTCCGGTCATGCGGAAACCGGCAGATTTTGTATTTTTAGTAAGTTTTAGATTATATTCTTCAAAATAAAAATAAAAAAAATCGCGCTCGAGAATGCCGGATTAACGTTTTTTTTTACAAGTTCGCGACCCTATAACTCGGCGACGTCAAGGACTTATCGTCAGATTAGTTAAATTTAGTCTTAAAACACTAAAATCAACCCCCAATATCTTAATCTGACGCGCTCGAGTATTTCAGACTATCGATTTTTTTTTACTAATCTGATCGTCTATCCTAGGCGCGCGTACTACATATAGAGCTAAATAGTTAACAAGGTTGTTCTATTAGGTCTAAGGTATCTCTCATATCTTAAACTGCCACGCTCGAGTATTACTGAAAATTCCCCTATTCGCCTCCCTATCTATATAGGTTTAAGGTGAAATGAAGAAATTTAATTCAATGCTGCGTCAAAAATTATTTTTTTAATATTGTGTACCTATATGAAGGTATATATGAATGATTTTAGTGAGTTTAATATTGTTATGTTTATATTTCTATAAATTTATTGTATTTTTACTAAAACCATCATATTATAATTGCAAATATATATTTATTTAAAATGATAATTATTTTAGGTCTGTAGTTATGAAAAACATTTTTATTCTTATTTCGGTATAATAATTAATAAGTTCAACTAAATGTAAGTAAGTAGTTTTTTAATCAGAATTCGCGTGATATTTCAATATTTAAGTAGGTATGTACATATTAGGTTTTAAGTAAAACATTCTTGCAGAAAATATTGACGACCGTGGTCAATGACCCTGTCTTGTTCTCAGAGGGGTTGGATTCGATTCCATCTAAATAAAAAAAAATATTTGAATATCGTATTGTTGTAAGTACAAAATTATTAAATCTAGCCGCTCGACTCTGCTCCGCCTGAGTTTACATACATGTATTTTTGTAAGTTTTTCATTTTTGTTTAAATTATTATCCTAATTCAAAGCATTAAAATCCGTTTAGACAATGCAATGTGCTGAAAGTCCTGAAACTAACCGATTTTCTGTATTTATATATTATATACCTACCTAAGTGAAGTCCCATGTCTGATGTGGGGTAAGGGGCAGATGCTACATCTGTTTCACTGATCGATTTTCTTTAGGGACAAGTAGGTGATCAGCCTTCTGTGTCCTGCCAGACCGAGAAATTTTTTTTCTTCGTCTCCACCGGGAATCGAACCCAGGACCCCTCGGTGCTACGCTCACGAGTAACCACTGTACCAAGGAGGCGGTCAAATATATACCTACCTAGATACATACAAAACTCCGCCATGAATTTTAACCAAATCTAACAAAATATACAAGAACATGCTATCCGTTGGTGTAATTAGTTTTTATTTAAGTTAGTCTATAAGAGCTTCTAAACACGTGTGTCAAATTTCATGGGTGTGTGTTTGTTTTTCGTTTGTTTGTCCACGCATAACTCAAAACTATACCTAATTAGCATTTATTTTCAGTTTCAGCTGTGTTAGGCATGCTCCAAGTTCCAACCTGATCGGTGCAAGTTTCATCAAAATCGGTTCAGTAGTTTTTGATATAGAGGAAGGAGAAGAAAGAAGATAGAGAACAAATATGATTATGCTGTGATATTATTGTATTGTCATCGATCCTTGATAAGTGTACGAAGTTTGAATTAAATCTGTCCGTTTAAAGTGGGCCGAAATCGTGTCTAAAGGAGTCGGTTACATACCGACATACAGGTGAAGCTAATAAAAGCGTGTTAAAAACTAAACAGGAACCAATTAAGTGTATTTTTGTTTTTTTTTTTTTCAAGTCATAGTCTAAACTCTAAACATGTTTTTAAATATTAATATTTCTTTAAATTACCTGAAGAATTAATTCTAAAATGGTACCGTTTTAGACCACATTTTTTTGCATTTTATGCGTTTATTGTGATGGGAAAAACGTATTTCAGCGACAATTTTGTATGGCGTCGTACAATTTTTATAATATGAACGTAGAAGTGAATATAATATTATCTTTAAATTAAGATATTACTATGTTCTCACGAGTAATTGCAATGGTACCGTAAAACAGCGTTTTTTGTAAACAAACGTTACAAATTTTTTATTAACTAAATTAAATTAATTTAACGCATATGAGCGCACAAATTTAAGAAAAAAACATCTATTAAATAATAATACATAGGGTATGGTTATTACAAATTTTCGCTTTTGTTATAATAAGTTACTACAAATTATTTATAAATTATAAAATTTTAACTTTAAAGTGTATTTAAAGTAAAATCGCTTTTCGATATCACAAAAAATTATTATGCTTATTCATATCTATATCAATATTATAAAGCTGAAGAGTTTGTTTGTTTGAACGCGCTAATCTCAAGAACTACCTACTGATTCCAATTTGAAAAAATTATTTCGGTGTTAGATTCGCCCATTCATCGAGGAAGGCTATAGGCTATATATATCATCACGCTAAGACCAACAGGAGCGAAGCAATACGGGTAAAACCGCGCAGAACGGCTAGTTAAATATAAAATTATTATTAAATGTAAATAAATTGTGACAACCCTATGCACTATGAAGGTTCTTACGGCTTAGACAATCACCAAGGGCATTTTAAGATATTAATTTAAATTATGTAGGTATAAAATATGCCATAATATTATAATAAAGAGAAAATATAATGAATTTAACTAATTGATTATTTATTATTTTTAAGCACAAAAAGTTGAAAGAAAATCTCAATATTTTGAAAAACAAAAATAATATGGGTTAATTAATACATAAAATATGGTCTGGTCATCGGGTGGTCATCTTTGCTCTAGTTTTGATTAAAATAAAAAAATAAGTAGCTAAAAATTTTGAGATGTTGTCAATTATTTATATGCAGTAAAATTAATTTGCAAGTTATTTACAAGCATAAAAAGCCCGTTTATCACTACATAGTATAAAACAAAGTCGCTTTCTCTGTCCCTATGTCCCTATGTATGCTTAAATCTTTAAAACTACGCAACGGATTTTGATGCGGTTTTTTTTAATAGATAGAGTGATTCAAGAGGAAGGTTTTAGTATATAATTTATTATGTTTTAGACAAAGCGGGCGAAGCCGCGGGCGGAAAGCTAGTTAATACATATAACATAATAAGAATTAGAATTTAATATTAAAACCAAGTTTAATGTAATTATAGAGAATTTATACTTGAATAAGGCAAGTCTTAAAAACCCGCATATAATATTTAAGCTGCTTATGATGATGAGAAATTCAATAGAGAGTTTAAACGAACACAATATAGGTATTCTGTTTTTATAAATATTACTTACTAGATTTCCGCCCGCGGCTTCGCCCGCGCAGTCAAAGAAAAACCCGCATAGTTCCCGTTCCCGTGGGATTTCCGGGATAAAACCTATCCTATGTCCCGGAGTAAAAAGTAGCCTATGTCCTTTCTCGGGTATCAAAATATCTCCATACCAAATTTCATGAAAATTGGTTCAGTAGTTTAGGCGTGATTGAGTAACAGACAGACAGACAGAGTTACTTTCGCATTTATAATATTAGTATGGATTGGCATTGAATACTAGCTGTGCCGCGGACGGACCTGCAAGTAAGTATTGATAAATCATATGTATTATTCTTGTAAGCTACATAACTGCCAAATATCATCAAAATCCGTTCAGTAGTTTTTGCGTGAAAGACTAACAACATACTTACAAAGTTACAAACTTTCGCGTTTTAATACTTACTAGCTGTGCCCTGCGGTTTTACCCGCAGCACTCCACTCCTGTTGGTCTTAGTATGATGATAATTATTATAACCTATAAGCCCTCCTTGATAAATGGGCTATGTAACACCGAAAGAATTTTTCAAATCAGACCAGTAGTTCCTGAGATTTAAGTTTAGTTTGTTTGTTCAAACAAACAAACAAACTCTTCAGCTTTATAATATTAGTATAGATAAAAAAAATATTATATTAGTCGGATTGTAATCCCAAATCGACTGTATGTGCCCTCAAAAACCGAACAGTTCGTTTTGTACACATTGAGATATACATATGGAGACGACACCGCCTACATCACTTATGTTCCGCTCAACATACGCCATAAGGCGTAACTGCACGCTCATTTTTTATTTGTTTTAAAGTGAAACGCATCAAATATGCCTTCGTGTGTGTTACGATATTGCACAAATAATACGGAAAAGTGCAAAGGAATAACTTTGATCGGTAAGTACCTAACTAGATAATAATTTTTAAAACTTAATTAGAGCAAAAAAATGGCGCACAGATTTTGTTCGTGGTGTCTCCTCCATACGTAGTAATATTATCTCAATGTTTGTACATAGAATAAAAATTTTGTAAAACGTATGTAAACGTAAAGAAAAGGTCCATTCTACTCTCATTGTAATGACAATACGCATCGCGTATAATGTTTGATTCATAATATTGCACGTGTTTGCAACTCAACGCCGAAATAGGACGATATATCGTGTATAGCTATAATTCATATTCAATAGGAATGAATGGGCCCCAGACACGTACTATCCTGTTTCATTCATCATCCAGGCGATTGCAAAGTATTGATTTTGAAATGGCGAGTCGAGGAGATAACTGCTTTTGGTTTCAGCGCCATCTAGTGATGACGGACGAAAGTGTAATAGGGATGTCGCAAATTTATAAAATGTAATGTGAATTGCTAGTGTATGAATAAATTATGTTTGAATATTAATCTTTGTTTTATTTCATCATCCTTGTTTTTTTTTTTAATTATGAAAGAGATTAGCAAATTAATTATTATTAGTCCTTCGACTATGGTTTAGGCTGTAGTCGGCTTAAAAATAATGGAGTGAACTAAGTAGAGTTACTGTGTAACAAAGGTCTGCTTCGAATTATAATAATTCGAATTCAACGAATAAAACTTCCTTTTACTATTGTATCAAAAAACACAGTGGCTTATATCTTTGTAAGGACATTTCTTTTACAATGTACAAAACCTAAAAAACATTGTAAATTACAATATTTTAATATCATCTATCATGAGAAAGTGCAGTTATTTAAAATATAGATATGACGCTACTTACGATTTGACCAGCTTTGACTTTTTTGGAACATTAGATCCTTAGATATCATTAAATAAAATACCCAAGTCATTTTGAATTACATATTTCATTGAATTCAACAATTCACAAAATTAAATACCTGCGCTTGCCAACCTTAAATGGCATGCGGAATCAATGGAATCGTAGGATCATGCGTACTACAAGCATTTCAGGTTATTTCAGTACATTATAATATACAAAAGGTATCTACGCTTTGCATCAATATATCAGCTGTGTGCCTGTCCGGGCGCGGTCAATCACCTAACCATAGATTAATTAATACAATAGATACTTATAGTTTTTTTCGATCTAGATCTGCCGTCTGGCATGACCAGTATAACATCTTTGCATGACTAAGGCCGCGTTTCCATCTGCAAGAAAACTTCCGCAAGAAATGTCCGACAGTCTGTCGACTGTCTGACAGCAGCTTGCAATTCTACTTGCAGGTGGAAACGCGGCCTTACACTTGCAGGCTGAGATGATAGCGACTAGCGAGTACCATAAGTTAATTTTTTTTTTGCCGAGTCATCAGTCAAGCAATAATATATGTGATTTAAAGGTATAGATAGGTTATTAGCGCTCCGGGAATGGCTAATTAGCAACATTTTACTTCACTTTTGTCACTTTTTTGCTCACGATCAAAGATCTTGAATTGTACCATATTGTACTAAATTTTATCGCTACCACTTTTTTATCTGTGTAGCGAAATTCAAAATATTTACTCATGATTGTTGAAACATGCCATCTTGTTTTGAAGTCTAATCTAACGATGCATTTCCATCAAAAGAACATAGAGCTAGAGCATTCTTTCGTGATTTTTAGTGCAAACGAAAACTAGTATTCAGTGTTGTTCAGTATTAGAACATTGCATACAATCTTTTCGAACACACTAAAAAAATTGAAAGAATGCTCTACACCTGTTTACACTAAAATAATTTGACATAGTGGGGTTAGAATGAGCATTCGCTCGTTTGATGTAAATGCACCGTTAGTGTGCTTTTTTTTTGATCGATTGTTGTGGGTAATCTATCTACGCTTTTTTTATTAAATAATATCATTGTCTGACTCAGGATAAAAAAATGTTTAGCCTATAATGGTACTCGATAGGTAGATATTAAAAAAAAAACTTTCTAATGTAATATGAATTGGCTGTAGCAAGTACTAGTTACAAAAATAACTGTTTTTCAAGAAAGTATACACAGGAATTTTACAAGCATCCCTTTCTCGGTTCTCTTAATTTAAAAGCCTGTAATAACGAACTAAGTAAGATTTTAATAAATACTTTTTTGCTACTTTCAGACCAGGTTTTACTTGCTTGATAATATACGAATAAAAACAATATATTTGTATCGTATGTAGCATGTTTCTAGCTACCCGTATGATATATCACAGCCAAATCGATTCAGTATTTTTGGCGTAAAAA